>BCGF01000004.1:4679082-4843411 GCA_001599175.1 Pestalotiopsis sp. JCM 9685
GGGGGGGGGGGCCTTGAAGCTATTTACACGAGGCTGAGCCATGGAATGGAATGACTGGGCGTGAGACGCCTGGCGCCATTAAAATTCGGCTTCTGACGCAAAGCGATCTAGCAATGTACATAGAGGTGGATTGCTTCAGGACACATCAGAAGCGTTGTCATAGCTTCCTTCTTGGACTTTCAGCGCTTAGGCATTAGCCTAGAAGAAGAACCTCACGAAGATGTTCTTTTTACGAAAGAATAAAAAATAAAAAGTCACATGAAAATTATATCTGCCTGTCATGGTAATGCTCCGGTGCCCCAAGTCAGCCGGTCGAAGCTGCTGATGGACACTTGACTCAAGATCGACTCATGAATTCACACGGGAGCCATGAAGTAAAAAATTGTAGACTTCCACGTCACCTTTTGTCTTCAAGGGAGAATGGAATAAGTGATATTTGTTTATTGGCTGACATGATGAACAGCAGTAGAGGATGGCCTGGGCCCCTCCAGTTGGGATCTATAGACAGACTCGTCCTTCCCATCTGCAAAATTTGCAGCCATTACATGACCATCGCAGATGTAGTACGAGACCCAGTGAGATCCATGGGTCGTCCATCTTGTCCACGAACGTTCATCCTGTCCATGATTGTCGTCCAGAACTGTCGAGTATTTAACAGCATCCCCACTACGACATGGCGTGTTAGTCGCTACTCTTTTGGATTGTAGGAGTGAGTGGCATATTGTAGCTCTTCATGAACTGCTCGTGAGAGAAGACCCGGGGCGTCTGGTAGATGGATGATGATTGATGGTTGACGGAAGGAAGGAATTACTTACGCAGCCGCAGCAAGTTCCGTCTCCACAGCAGCTATATGTCGGAGAAGAGAAACGATTAGTTTTCTGTGTATATGACGTGGTGGTAGTCACGGGCAAGGCGTGTCCCCCAATATTCTTCTTCTTTCTTTTCTTTTCCGTAACATCTTGTTCCGCTCGCCCACGAAGGAAGGGATCTAGTATATCCGAGATGCAAGAGAAGAAAAGCCAGAACACCTCTAGATGGGACAACTTCGGGACATGGAGAGAGAGACGTACTCGGGGACTATAGTGCAGGCCTCCTTGACGAGAGGGCTTCCCATGTCCTTGGGGCTGACCGGGTTGGCCTGGACGAAAGCGGCCATGGCGACGACGGCCAGCGAGGCGAGGGTGGAGAATTGCATTTTATTGGTTGTATGTAGTAGTAGGAGTATATGATCTCGGGAAGAAATGTTGCGACACGTGTCTGATATTGCGTGCTGTGTAGATGGACGTGACGGGCGGATGGGACGGTCTTGGCCTTTTTATACTCGTTCGTTCTTCCATGTTGGGACGAGGACGACTCCTTGTACGCCGCGAAAGGATTCTGCGCTGCTTCTGTTCTCTACCTTGCACCCTGTTCTGGCCCCGTCGTATGGAACCGGATAGGACAGCGGAAAACATTGGAAAGTACCAATGATCGACCTGCCCCCATGCTGGCCCCATGCTCGGTCTCGACGTATATGAGTACCAGCGGTAACAAATAGCCAGACGTCGAATACCATTCGCCGGCGAATCATATACTGAGAGGAAGAACATCAATCAGGACGCCGTACCATGGCGGTGGAGCCCGTCACGCCCGATTGTGATAGTCGTGCGAAATCCTTCGGCGGGTTTGCAGCAACAGACATGGCCATCAGCCATAAGCAAATGAATAAGTGGTGCCCCCTTCGAAGGATGAGTCTCCATCCAACACAGGAGGCTTCCTTCTCCCGGACCGGCGATCGTCGTGTCATCATACGCTCTGGCGTATACTCACTCGCCTTTGTTCCCCTCTCTAATCAATATCAATATTCCTGTTTGAGCCATGCGCCTCTCCTGTTAGCGCTGATGAGGATACGTGCCTGTCTATACGACGTTCCCGATGGGCCGGGTGATAAGCCAGCCAGCCTCTCATCACCAACGGTGCCCCTGCATGGGTTGGTTCATATCTGGCAAGGGAAAAAGCGACGAGTAAGGACTATCGAGTATCCCCCATCATCTCCGGGACCGAAGGAGCAAAGAAGAGACAACTAAAAAGGCTTGTTGGTCTTGTTGGCGATGCACACCCCTGGATCTCGTTGCATCTCTACTAGGCCTCATTCGTTTGGCGTACCACATCCCCGGGTTTTCCCAACGACGTCTGCCAAAGGGAATGAGCGGCCAAGACATGGATTGACGACGAAGCATATTCTCCGTCTTATATGCTTAGATCACCATGTTCTCGCCATAATCTCGTTGGATCTTTCAGAGTCGTAGGTTACTATTGTAGTTCCGATCTCGTCCCGGATCAAGTCGAAGAAGAAACCCGTAAGAAGTCCGGGGGTTCATAGATAAATAACCTACCTACCTTGCAAGCCACATGGAATCAGACGGAGCGGTATCCTTGAAGCGGCCGCCCAATCAACCCCTCGGAACCCATCCGATACGCCCGGTCGTTGGTTTCCGGGAGAAGAAAGGTGCTTCTTCAAGGTTGAGCTGCGTGGTTCGTCTATTGAATCGTCGACCAGGTAGAGTGCGGATCAATCTCTGGCCCTGTCGTACGCGATGTTCCAAGTTGGGAAATATGGTCGCCGAAGAACCTCTACAGAATGACCGTGTCTGTGTCTGCGGGATGCGGCCACTGCGGACCCGAAGACTTGATGACTTGGGTGTAGTTCCCGGTAGGTTCAGCATAGACTGACGCAATGTGCATAGGTGTTTCCACCAGTATCATGTATTCTTTCCATTTCGCATCATTTATTCCGTATCAAAGCGTTCCTTGTATCTCATCATATCTTATACCTTCGTCCAGTCGGATACACATCAATACCGTCATAAAAGTGCCGAGCCATCAAAAACCATAAGACACCTGAAGCGCCTGAAAAACTCCGCAGATTTATATACTCTTGGCCAGCGAGACCAGGGGGATGCGTCTTTCTTTCCTTTTTTCCATCTCACTTCCTTTGCGGGCATCATGATCGAGCTCAAACACCCGCGTCTCTATCCTCACATTCCACCTACACCTTTGTAAATCCCAGGCTCGACCTGGAAATGTTTCCTTTCCAAGGTCGACGCCTGTGCAAGATTGCTAGCTGCTCTAATGGCGACCATAGAGTGTAGCATGGCTTTTATTTTCAGCCAATTCTATGCACCATGGAATGGTGGACACACTTAGTTACTCTTCTTGCCGTTGGCTGCCGAGTTGGCCACCTGCTGGCTCTGGTCCTTGTTGTCCTGGCCCTCGACGTAGGGGTGCTTGATCGTGAGGCACCAAATATCGAGGTAGTCGCAAATGGTCACAATGACGTCCACCACGAAGCTTCCGTAGACACCGATGGCCATGCCCAACATGCAGAACATGAATGCGACCTGGTAGACGTCGTCACCCAGGGCACTGGGCCAGCCAGAAGCCCAGCCAATGTGAGCCTGCAGCAGGGGGCCAATCGAATCAATGACACCACAGGCGATGGGGATCACGAGCACATTCCAGTACGGGAATGGCAGCTTCACAAGGTGGGCCGTGATCATCTGGCCGACCGAGTAGGCATTGACGAGACCAGCAAAGACAACAAAGGGGACCAGATGCTTGCAGCGGATGACGGGCTGCAGCCAGAGGTAGGCGGCAATGAGCGTCCAGGTACCGAAGAAGGGAACGAGGCCGAGCAGGGCGCCGCGGCTACGGTCGCCCCTAGCCCTGCGAGCCTTGATGACGTTGCGTGCCGACGCAAGCGTGTTCTGGACGAGGACGACGGTGCCCTGAACCATGTACCACTGAGTGAAGTTCAGCTCGTAGATGACCTCGGGAATGCCCCAAGAGGCCGGCACGCCAAAGGTGGCCAGCATGCTCTGCTGCCAGAAGCTAGCACCGCCCATGTAGCCCGTCAGAGCGTAGACGAAGACGAGAATCAGCACACCTTCGACGGGGCCATTCACTATGCCGAGCGTCAAGGTCTTGGTGTGGTACTCGTCCCAGGTCTGGACGTAGAACGTGCAGAGCGAGGCAAAGAGGACGGCGACCGTGTACCAGGAGTGGCCCATGTTTTGCGAGCCAGCAAAGATGAGCACCTCGAGCGAAGTGTTGAGAGCGTCGACACCGTGGTCAAAGAGCTCGCCAAGCGGACCGGACTGGTGGGTGCGTCGCCTGCATTTCCGTGTTGTTAGTTTTGGGTGACCCGTCTACAGGCTATGTATGCACAAGAAGAGAGAGAAACATGGCACGTACGCCTGCGAACCATCGACAGCATCGAAGGTCTGGTATAGGAACAGTCCAGCAGCCCATGAATAGTACACCCACGGCGGGCAGTTCTGGTCCAAGGTAGGGTTGTACCACAAGAGAGTGAAGAAGTTGGCAATGACAAAGGTGAAGCCGGTCAAGGTGATCAAGTTGGGAGCCATGCTCATGGGAAAGCACTTGATGACTACATTGGTGTAAAACGGCTTGAGGATGTACTTGGAGATCAGTGAGTGGTCGACTGCCGAATACTTGTATTGCTTCAAGTTCGGCAGGAACTTCTCCCGTACGTAGACCATGTTGGCGGTGAACTCGCGGCGGCGAGTGTCTTCTCTTGAGCTGTGTCGTCGGATTGGTGGTCGTTCCCTCTCTGCCTTGACAAAGCAACAGAGATGTCTGGGATTGGAATATCACTGGCGATTTCAGCGGGCTGGTTGCGCTGATTGCTTCAACAGTTGTGCATCTGGAGAGCTTCGTGACGAAAAGTCGGGACTGGCTATTAAACAATAAACACCAGAGAAATAGTAGCGACGGGATGGGGCAGATTCCATAGATAAACTTATCGGACACGCGGCGCCGCTTCCAAGGTCTTCCAATGCTTTTTTGTGCGCGTGTCAAGTCCCACGTCATAAGCTATCCCTGTTCTTTGCCTCTTAGCGCGTCCGGTCGCGTCCAGTCTAGAAGCAAGCACTATCCCTATTTGAGCTTTAGTGCACTTCACACAACGTTTATTCTTGGATCGCCGTTGGGATGTGTCGACATGTCACAGAACAGGAATTTACTTGAACTGACCAAACAGTCATTCTCTCCAGTGCTTGCATAGCATGGAGGTCAAGAAATTCATCCTCTTTGACTACCGCCAAGAGAGGAATGCCATCGTAGTGACAAACTCCATCCCTTCATCAGTCGGCATTCGTCATGTTCGCAGAGACAAGGCAGGCTTCCTTCAGCTTGATAATAATAAATCATTTCAACCTCATATCTGATCTTCTACGCATTCCTTCCCCGCAAAAACACACCCCTTTTGACCGTTTTTGGGTGCTGGAAGGAGAGATACCTCTCCTAGTAGCCGAGTATGCTGTGCTGCCCTCGGTTCATATATCTATTGAAGCCTGTCGCTTTTCCCAGGGCAAACTTCTTTGTGGACTGAGCAGGAAACAACGCCATAAAACACTTCATCATAATCAAGCAACCGACGCAATGACCAACGCTGCCACGTTCTCTTCTTCGCTGCGCACCGTGATCTTTGTTGTCACACCCGACTTGGACGAGTACGCCATCCGGATGTTGGCAACCACGCGTCCACCGTTGACCGTCTTGCCTAGCAGCTTGAGCTGGTGCGTTGTCTGGTTGATCGGCACATCGGTGCCCTCCAGTGGCTGGAGCGAAAGAGTCTTGGCCAGTTGCTCCGTGGCATCTGCGATAGTCGAGTTAGAAAATATTCGCCCTTGAACAGTATCTTGATATATAGTGTACTTACCCGCAATGCTGTTGATGCCAGACAACTGCAGAGTTTCCTCCGCCTCCTCGCCAGAAGCGCCAACCTGTTCCCAAATGTGTGCAAAGTTTCCTGCAAATGCGGGAACCACGTAGTCACTGCCGGCCAGGTCAAAGTCGCCAATCTCGTACTCATCATCGTAGCCAGTATCCTCCGGCTCGTTCGTGGTAGGATCAATCTCCTTGCTGGTAAACTTGAGTATGTTCGAGAAAGTGCTGGTAGGCATGGATCCCTCGCCGTTGACCTTCTGGAACGCAACGTAGACCTTGCCAGGCTCGTCTGTCGCAAGCTTCTCGGCCTGGAGAATAAACACTTCCTCAAGCTCCTCCTCCTCGGATGGTATAGCGACCACAGAGACGTTCTCCAGCACGGTAGCCGGAAGAGTGTTCTTGACCTCGTATTGGAGGACCACGTGCTCCTTGAAGAGGTGCTTGACGACGCTCACGACATACTCCGTCTCGGCCTCGGTGAGCTCGACGACTGGCGAAGACTTCAGGACAGCACCAAACTCCTTCAGCTCGGGGATGGCCAAAAGCTCTTGAGAGTACTTCTGCTGAGCCGCGGCCGCAGTAGCCTGGGCCTCGACACCCGTAGTGGCCGCCTTGGTAGGGCCGGTCTTCGGTGGCTTGAGAGACGGGGTAGTGGCTGTGAGTTTCTTGGTGCGGTCCTCTGCATCGGCCTGTTCCCTCGTCACGACTGGGATGCTGCTGATATCGAAGGATGCGTCGAATGTGCTCTTGTCATCCGATGTGACGTACATGACAAGCTGGTGCTCAAAGTATGGAAGCGAGAACATGTTCTCTGCCAAAGATATTAGCTGGGGTCCACTGGGAGTATTCAATTCGGTTTGTTTGAGCTTACCATTCTTGATGAAGCGTGCGGCCTCTTCATCTTCGTCTTGCATCAACCTCAGGTTCAGGGCTGCACGGTCACGAACCTCGTCATCAACATCATCCAAGCAGCGTGTAAGCAGCACGTGAACACTGCGCTTGACTTCTGGATCCTTCTGTCCAACACCAAATTTGGCCAGAGCAGTCACAGCAGCAGCGCGAACAATGGCGTTCTCCAGAACCACTCGGTTGTAGATGTAGCGAATGTACTTGGTAGGCTGCGAAGTCTTGGGGCCTTCGAGACCAAGTAGATGGAGGATGCGGACTGCCAATTTCGTGAACTCGCAATCTTCGATGAACTCGCACAGGTGGGCGAGGGCGTCTTCTTTTGATTCCGGCACGAACTTGATAAGGTCGAACATGCTCTCGACCACGGCGCGCTTGAACTCGTAACCTCCCTCGTCGCGAAGAATGCCACTCAAGAAAGCAAGCATACCAGCCTGCTTGCTGGGGAACTTCAAGCACAACGTGCGGATCGCCTCGACGATTGTAATCTTGAATTCGTCGGTGATCTCTGACATGAAGCCGCTGATCTGCTTCATCAAGCGATCGACGGAAGCCTCATTGCCAGTCTTCAAGAGGGTAGTGATAGCAAATGTGGCGATCGATCGGTTGCTATTCGAGATGAGAAGCTCAATGTCGGGGTTGCAAACGTTGACAGCTTGAGGCTTGAAGGAGGCAAAGTTGTGAAGAATACGGAGTGCTGCGAACTTGGTGACAGCACGTGGCGAAGAGAGGAACAGCTGCAAAACGTGAACAGCCTGCTCGACCTCCCTGTCGGTGACGTCCCGCATATCGCAGATGGCCTTGGCAGCTTCGAAGTTGACCATCTCGCTCTTGTGTCGCAGCCAGCCATCCAAAAGGGTCATCATGGGCTTCCTCAGGGAAGGGTCGTCCTCCGCCAGCTGGGCGGCCAACCGAACGAGCATGACTGTGGCAGCGGGGCTCTTAATCGTACCAGGCTGGCTGAACTGCTGCACCATCTTGACCAGAGCCATCCTGTCGTGTGACCTCATCTGGTAGAGGAGGCCAATTGCGTGGTATTGCGTCATGGTCGAGTTGTTGGTGGGCAGGGAGCTCGAAGAAGACGAGAATCCAAGGGAGAAGCCACCGGAGGACTTGGTCGAGGCAGCGGCCTCTTGCGTCTCGGACTGCCATCTTCGGACGACGTCTTTGGCGATGGGCAGAAGATGGTACGAGGAAACGAGAGCGGCCGAGGAGACGGAGGGGTTCTTGTCGACAATGGCTGTCTTCATGACACGCTCAATCGATTGGACGGTAGTGGCCTGGTGTCGTATAGTCAGCATCCAGGGGACGAGAAGTATGTGGCAGGGGCGGCGGGGCGTTACCAGCTCAACGTACATCTATGATCCGGCACAGGGCACGAATGGCATTGGGTCTGAAGATGGCATCTGTGCTGCCGCCGGTATCCTTCATGATGGTGCTCGTGACCATGATAATGTCCTCGGCGGAGGAGGCAATCTCCTTGATGACAAGGTGTACCATCTGTCGCAAGCTGGCATCTTTGTTCTGGAACAGCTTCGAGATACCGAAGAATAGGTCGGTGGCTTCGCGGGTCGGGAACTTCTCGCCAGTGTACAGAAGGAGGGCGATCTTGGTCAGAAGAATGCGGCATCGTCGCGGCTGGATGGGGGAGCTGTTGAACAGTCGAGCTGGATCACGAACGAGTGAGCTACCGCTTCGCAGTACCTAGTGGGGGGGAGTTTAATGGGAACGGATTGAGGCCAAGGACTTACCCTCCTGAAAGACCTGGACTCTGTCGACCTTGACGAGGCCAAGGTCGGCATCCTCGTCCTTCTTGCCGTAGTTACCGTAACTCATGATGGGCGACTGGTTGGTTACGGTGTTTGGTGGAGGTCGGCGTCGCTGGTGGTCTTGACCATTACACACAGCTTTGGGGAATTTCGATTCGCGACGTTGTCCAAATGGTTGTCGGGTTCCAGCCTGTCACTTCCAGAGCAGGTGTGGGTCAATGATAGCCCCACTTAAGAGGACCAATGGGGAGCCCGCTTAGACCCCCTTTTACGCCAGCCTCCATAGTATGTATCGCCAGGTCGGTGAAAGATGTAGTAGGTACTTGGTCTGTATAAACTCTCCTACATGTTATATGTAGGACATGGACAATTCCACACGTCCATTTTATTGGTATGCCACCAGAGAATATTTCTGATGCCACCAATCAACTATTTGGTGGAAACCTAGGGAAAGAGCTTTGTAGTTTTGTAAGTTCTACAAGCTGTGACGTACCTGTTTAGAGTTCCCTCCACCGCAGCAACGAAATGCTGGGACTTATACAGCCTGCCTATATGTAGGTAAGACCGTAGATATCTTCTCCGACCTTGTGCACGAAAATGTGTTTGCAATCCATGTTCTTGAAATAGATGTAACTTTTCCGAAATATGATTGTACATCAAAGATTGACCTATCAATGGCTTCGTGGACCCTGCTTTACCAGCTTCATAACGTTGTCCGCATATCCTTGAGTGCCACCATATTTCTCCATCACGCCATCGAGGTCGATTTCCTCGTAGTCTTGTTTCCTCTTCCTGCCAATGAGACCGGTATTTCTCGTGCTGGGTATTCTCAGCATCTCCGTCTCTACTTCCCAGCCGCAATCCGCGCCTATTTGTGACACCCAATCGACGAGGGAAGCATACGCAGAATGGGATTTGCTCTGTTGCTTCGGCACCGGTGCTCGATACCTCGCGCCCGTCAAATTGTGACTGCAGCATGGAATCATGATGAATGGGCACTTCGATGCTGTCGCGAGAATGGGCGTCCAAGGCGTCAGCTCGTCTGCATGGTTCGAAATGATAAAGGTGCCCTCGGGAAATCTGCCGCCGTGAAGCAAGTCGCTGTCTTTGTCCTCGTCCATCGCCTCGTCCGTCTCTTGACCAATGATGTACGGCAGCAAGACGTGCTCTCTCAAACTCGGGTGACCCTCGAGCGTAGAGGTTCCATCAGCTTCCGAGTCGTATTGCAGCCATGACTTGCGTTTCCTGGCATCAAACCCCCAGCCCGCATAGCCTTCTTGGCGAAGAATGTGCACCAAGAGGCCGTTGCCACAGCCTATGTCGACGAAGCCTGGAAACTGTTTGTCACGGTACATCTCGGCCCACAACTCGATGAGGAACGCTGCGATGCCGAAATCCTCAAAGACATGCTTTGCGGGATCTGTCACCTCGGCCCAGGACTCGATGAGCTTTCTCGCATATTTCTGCTTGAGCCTGGCGTATGTGGTCTGCACAGCGACCTGCGGGATGATGGTATCATGGTGCACACGCTTTACATATCCCGTTACTTTACCTTGCCCGTGCTTGTGGAGCACTGTCAGCAAGCTGAGAGCGGTCCTCGTCACCTTCGGATCACGATCCTCATCATCGAAGAAGTGATAGTGGATAGAGATGACACCCTGGTTTGTGCTGGCCTTCCATTCGTGGAGAAAGGCCAATCCTTGGACCTTGGGGTGGTAGAAGGGAACTTCGGAGGCAGAAGAGTAATGCGGGTTATACACCACCAGGGTCATTTCCGTCTCATCTGCTCGCCTACCATGATAGACAATACATGTTTGATCCAGAGGCTGATCCCTCAGAGTGTTTCTGGGTATAAGCCTCCGCACCAAGGTTTTTTCCGGAGTAAAGTCTCGCAAGTGAATAGTTCTAGGTTGACCTGAAGCAGCTTCTGGCGGCCCTGTCCCTTCGGGCCCATCTTCGAATAAGATGTCGGCTCTGAAAAGCCAAGATGAGTTGACATTGGGGTTCCGAATCATGTTCATCATGACTTCCATGAAGCTACCCCGGTTGAAGGTGCAGTCATGGTGGAGTATAGGCTCCCAAGTATTTCCAGAGAGGTCTTCAAAGACGGGAGGCGAATCCGCTGGGTAATATGTCGGCTCAAAGCCCATTTTGAGATTCTACTTCTCAAAATGCCCTTTTCTTATTCTCTTTTTCCTTAATCACACCAAGTATCAGGTCCTAATTCCAAGTAGTGCACACTCGACATGAATGATTGACAAAGCTTACCGAGTTGGGTTGAATGGCTTTACTACAAGGCTCTCTTGACTTGGAGAGAAAACAAAGGATTGGCTGGGACAAATCAAAGCAGCGTTGGGCAAAAGTTTGCTCCCCAAAACCTCTGATCATGTCTTAGTCAATTGGTGATGAACCAGGGTCATCAAGTGCCGAGATCTGGGCGGGCCCAAATTTTCGGCGTCTCCTTTGAGACGAAATGGGCGAAAAATGCAGGTGTCTGACAGAATAAGCAGCCGCAGCGTTGTTGGGTCATTGGGCGAGACAAGAAAACGAGATGAAGTACATGTAGCAGTCAAGGCACTTACTTTGTCCTCTAGGTTAGATCGGTCACTCTGCTGTGAGCCTGATCATCGCGCAAGCCGGAACCTACCTTTTTAGCAATGCAAGACTTGTCAAAGCAACCGAATGCTGGAATTTGTGTATGTACGGTGTATGCGGCAGGCACTTGATCACGGCCCCCACTTTTCATAGCCGCCTTCCGTCCCTTTTTGTGCCCGGCAGCTAAGGCCAAGCACCTGTTTAGGCCCAAAGTAGCGAAAGTTGCCAGGTGACTCGCACTTGACGTGTGACTGGACCACCCCTCTTTGCCCCCCGACGTTAATTCCATCCGCCCCAATCTCTACATCCCACCATCAATCACTACTTAAACACCATCACAGCAAAGCCACCGGCAACACCCTGCATCAAGTACTGACTGCATTCCCCCAAGTAGAACACTCCCACTTCTACTCTCTTCTCCAAAACAAACAGCTTGTCGCGAAGCTTCACCGTTCGTCGCGCCATCCCCGAAGTCCCCCAAACACAAACCTTTTCCCCGGTTACCCAGGAAAACTCGAGTTTATGTCCATCGAAAACCTCAAGACCTACGGTACGTGACACTTCCACCACTTCTCTCTTGTTTCCCTGGTCGCGACCCTCGACGAGCACCTGATCCAGTTCAATCATCGCCGACGTGCTTTTCAGTTGTTGCTGGCAAGAACGACATTTGCCGCGCTCAGCCTCAGCGCTGCCCGTTCACGCGGCGCTACCCTGCACACGATCTCTCGGGCCTGCCAGATGCTGACTGATTCTTCCATTAGACCCCTTCGCCGAGGCCGACGAAGACACCGGCGAAACCAAGCAGGCTTCGAATTACATTCATATTCGTATTCAGCGTATGTATACGTCTCCTTTTCCCCTCAACCTGTCCCCGCACCCCCGCCCGTACTACACCAGGAGTGCGAGATCTGAGGTCTCGCGTGCGACCCGTGGCTGCGCCTGCCCTGCTCTACGACTGTCTCGCGCATCGTTGCTCTGCCTGCCCCGACTCGATACGACTCTACTCGAATCTGCCAGCCGTCTTGCGCGCGGAGAGACGTGGTGCTTGGTATTATGATGGTTGGTCACGAGACGGCAAATGCCGCTACGGCCGGCAGCATCAAATCAAAGGCAGACAACTCGGACCACCACCCGCTACGATCTGCCACGCCTTTTAAAATGCTCGTATCTCGGGAATATGCTTGCTGACATGAATTTCTTACAGAACGCAATGGACGCAAGACCCTGACCACCGTTCAGGGACTTCCCAAAAAATTCGATCAGAAGAAGATCTTGAAGGTCATCAAGAAGAAGTTTGCCTGCAATGGCACTATCGTGAACGACACCGAGATGGGCGAGGTCATCCAGCTTCAGGGAGACCAGCGCAAGGATGTTCAGGAATTCCTCGTCGACAAGAAGGAGGGCCTCGAGCTTGATCCTAAGACCATCAAGGTCCACGGTTTCTAAGCTGGCCGCTGCATGCCTCGTGACTCTGGTCCCTGTCTGCATCACGTGATAGTCGCCCATCAGCAGTCGAATGGTGGCAAGGCAGTTTTGTCCCACTCCAGCCTTACGGCCGTGGGCAATTCTGGCTGGCCGAGGACATTCATCTTTTTATTCGGCAAGGGTTCTATCTCGATACAGGCGTTTCAAGGGCGAGCACGATTTATAGGCATGATACCCCCTCGATGAGGATTGACGATACTGGCATGGAGTTCTTGATAACGGAGTCTGTGGTTTCTTGCCATTCGTTGACTATCGCAAGGAATTGTGAGCAGGTTATGGCTTTTGTCTTGCACGACTCTCTTTGATGATTCTGCAGACATGGCAGTCGATAGGCAATGGAATATATGATTCCCGAAAATTCGCTTTGCTTTTGTGAGAGTGAACATGATTCAAAGTCGATCACTTGGTGTTTGTAAATCTGAGAATCTCGGGATCTTAAGAACTTCTTCAAAAAAGAGTTTGTTTGGTCTACATGGATTTGGATTCGTGTGCCGAAAACTTTTGTCTAGAGAGGAACCGAGGAGTATCAACCAAAAAAAGAGGATTATGCTCTACCCCCGATTATACATGTGACATACATGGGTACACTATGATACAATGTCTCGCTTTTGACCTTTCAGATGGGCAATGCGTTGCGGACCCTCAGCATCCTTGCCCTTGCGGCGACTATTTCGTTTGGTCATCCGCCATTTGTTTGTATGCCGCCATCTCGGCAACAAAGGCCTCAAGCGTGCTATCCGGCAATGTGCCCCAGACCTTCCATGGACCTTGCTGCCAAGTCTTCGGATCAACGTAGCTCGTGAGCACGATGTTTTCCCTCATGGACTTGGCCTTGGCAGTGCCGGGGACCTCGGCGCCACCATTCTTGTTGTCAATGGTGACGATGCGCTGCGTGCTTTCGACGGCGACGACGGCCTGCCGAATCGTGCGGTTCTCGGTCGGGGTCATCGGGATCATGGCGATTCTGTCGTCGCGCACGCTGCACTTGGCCCGGCCGCCCTCGATCTCCCACTTCATGGCGTGGCCCTTGGGCCGCGAGTCGATAATGCCCGACAGCTTCTCGTACAGCTCCTGCGAGCACACCTTCTTGAGCTCCGTCTTGCTGCCCGAGGCGATCGCGCTGTTCATGCGGGCGTGCAGGTCCAGAGCCGCCGGCTTGATGCTCGACTTGCGCATCTTGAAGAGCGGCCGACTCCGCCAGCCGGGCTTCGAGTAGACCTTGTGGAGGATAAAGTACAGGTAGTTGACGAACTTGCTGGTGCCCACCAGCCAGCCCATGTGCAGAAAGTCCTTGAAGCCGCGCGGCCACTTGGACAATGGCGGCGGCACGAACGTCATGGGGACCAGCATCGACATGTTGTCCAGGCTGACGGGGAGCGCCTGGTCGCGAGAGTACGGCGACTTCTTGACCGTTGATCGTCGCGTCGTCGGCTTCTTGTTCAGTGCCCTCTGGACGCTGAAGGGTCTGGTAGTTTGTTTCGGCGGCACGGAAGCGACAAAGCTGGCTGGTATCCTCAGAGAGCTCGGCGTGAAGATGGACTGCCGCGTGTAGAGAGAGGTCGTCGACTGCGAGAGCCACGGCTGCAGGAGCCGGGCTGCTTGCCGTTCAGCCATGGCTGGATGTGATGTGCGGCTCGAGCTTGGCGGGCGTGTCGAATTCGAGAGCTCACCAGTCGAGTGGGAAGCTCGAGACAAGCTCTCACTTGCAGCGGAGAGAGTCGGCGTTGTTGGTTGCGGGCGAGCACTGGCCTCCGGATCGCGGCGATAGCTTCATCCACGTTCCTTTTCGAGCTTTCGAAAAATTTCCCCCAGAGTAGGCCGCTGGCTGGCGCCGGTCAATTGGGACGGAAAAAGCAAACAGGGACAGGCTCGCTGGGTAGCAAGGCTGGCCAATGAGGCTAGCGCACTTACAGCTGTCGTGGTCCCCTGTCGCTCGCTATACTTTAGAGGGACAGGCCGCTGATCAGACCCCTAACCAATGCAATATCCCACCTTGCCAATGACCTCACAGCTGCCCTTTTGGCGATGTGGTCGGGGACATGAATTGCACCATTTCACCTGCATCCAACAGCCATATAAACGAACGCCGAGACAGCCCTTGAGTACCTGGAGTACCTGCATATCTCTGCCCAAGCCCTCACGCGACACCCTTTTGGTCTCGCAGATTTTCGACTGTGGATTTTTGAAACTGCGACGCAATTAGTCTATATGCATTCGTCACACGACCACTCCCACGACCGCGCACCATTTCAACACGAAACAGTTTGGACATAGGGACACCTGCCATCACAAGCAGTTTGCAGACGAACAGCACGACGACGACGATCTTCGAAAGAATCATCCCGGGCCTGACCGTTGAATGGCCGGCGGGAACACCACCACCGACGATGAAACGATCGTCGACGACAAGCTAGAGCGGAGGCCAGTCATCGCCGTGAGCCTGCTGCAGCCCCGAATCGCCGTCGTCCTCGGCGTTCCCAAGCACTGGCACTACCCTCTGTCCATATGCCGGCTGCTCTCGATTGCGCCCGCCATCGCTTGGGGCCTCCGATTTGCACTGCGGTTCCTCATCCAGGACTTCCTGCGAAGCGATGCATATGGCTATGGCCTCGAGACTTTGGGCTTCGAGCAGATGTGCAAGTCACAGCCCAAGATAGTGCCTCTTGAGCAGGGGGAGAGGAGACTCCGACTGACGGAGACTGCGTTGTCCATCATATGGGTAAGTATCACATGTCGGCTGCGAAGCAGTAGGACTGTCACCGGGGGGAAAGAAACCTCGGCTGCCTGTTTCCGCTGCTACTCTCTATTCATTCTTGTGCATTGTGCTGACTTCTGTGGCTTGGCCCCCTGCAGTCCGGAGCCTCAGCATATCTCTCCTTCATCTTTGCCGACTGTCTCATGTCTCGATGGCTGCTGAACTATACCCCGCATGCGACCATCGTGCGCCTCTTTACGCTCTGCTGCATCTTCGGGTCCATCTCGCAGCAGCTCACCTACGTTCTCGGCGGGGATCAGTCGCCCAGCCTGCTCTTGCCGGCCTGGATCGGCATCGCTACGACGCTCACGGCTTGCTATCACTTTTCGCAGCGGCGTATCAATATCCGCAAGGAGACCAGGTCTAGTATCAGCATGTTCAGCATTGCGAGCTTCATCAGCATGGTCGCGCTGCTGGTCAACCTGCACCTCGGCACCCCGGGCAGCAGGAAATACCCAGATGTTCCCCTGGCGGCATTGCTCAGGCGAGCCGCTGATGTCGGAGGTCGGACCTTGGTAACGGTGCTTGGGGTCAACAGGGAACGTGACGGATTGTAGGAGACGTGTCATGAAATCTACTACTGCCACCCTTTGCTCTTGTTTTGTTTGCTTTTGTAAAGACTGGTTTAAACTTGGTATTTGGAGTATATCTGATTCCGCGAGTTGCGGAAGAGGCGTTTAGGGGTTTGGTGTGTCACTTCATATACCCAGCGTGGCTGCAGTTGGCTAGCCTAGGCATGTTCTACAGTTTGCTCAGCTTGGATGTTGTGGTTACTAGTCAATAAGATATGATGTACGAACTTGATGAGAGAACCAAATCCACCGACTGTCGTTCGGGTGAATGGCATCGAGTATAATATACTATACTCACAAAAGTCTCCGATCGGAGTATACCTGAGTTTCTTTTTAAATATCGTTTCCTCACGCTTGAAAAAGAAATATCAGGTGTGCTTACATGGATTTTTGAAAAGAATTACCAAAAGGAAAGAAGAGAGTATTCTAGCAGATTTAAGCGTCAAGGCACGGAGACTTTTGTTAGATCATTGTATCACGGATGCTTTTTGCAGGAGGCACACAACGGCCGCAGTTGAATTGCAATATGGTTATGGTACACCTCAAATCTACGGCATTGTTGAAAGCCATAATATCCCCATAGCCGGAGACCATGATATCAATCTAGCATCGAGCGATTTCAAGAGTCCACGGCAGTCTTGATATATCTTTCGCCTGCTTGATGCACCCAATGACACCAAACACTCCACCACCTTAGGCCTGAACTAGTGATTCTCTGTGAGAACGCAAAGGTCAAGATTTCACCCCCAAGACCCATTCGTTTCCTCGGTATTATTTCATCGTATCCAGCTCCACCACCATTAGAAGAACTTGCCAGTGATCTTGGTGTTGATGGCCACGTGGTCCCGATCGGCACCGCCCGGGACGTTGTCGTCGTCGTCATTGTGCCCGTAGCCGGCGACAAAGGGCCGGTCGAGGGCGTCGAAGCGGCGGCCCGAGACCTTGGCGCTCACGAACTGGAACGCGAGGCGCAGGGCCAGGGCGCCGAAGCCCCAGAGGATGCCGCCGACGGGGGCGGCGACGAAGGCGCCGAACGCGCCCCAGTCGCCCGTGTACAGGCCCTGCTCGAGCAGGATCAGCTCGCCGCCGGCCTGCGCGTCGTCGTAGTAGATGGCGCCGTAGACGAAGACGGTGAAGATGCCGCCCAGGCCGCCGACCAGGACCTCGAAGCCGCGCCACCACCAGAGCCGGTCGCTCAGGCCGAGCATGAGCACGGGGATGGTCGCGGCCGAGAGCAGGTCCGAGATGAGGTAGATCTGCAGGATGGAGGGGGCCTTGAGGGCGAGGACGACGACGGGCACGATGATGAGCACGACGCCGGCGCGGATCCACCAGATGTTGAGCCGGTTCCGGAACAGGTCGTTGGAGGCGCTGCTGACCATGGCCGACTGCAGCGAGTCGAAGGCCGCCGTGCTCAGCGCGATGGTCATGACGAGCACGATGCCGACGACCCAGCCCGGCAGCTGCTCGAGCAGCAGGAAGAAGGCGACGGAGCCGTCGGCGTCGGGGTCCGAGGCGTCGTACGCGCCCGACCACGCCGCGATCAGGCCCGTGCAGCCGACGAGCGTCAGCGTGATCAGGATGACGACCATGGCGGCCGTGACGCCGACCCAGAGGTCCCGGTCCGTCTTGGACGCGAACGTGCGCAGCCAGAAGTTGGACAGGAAGAAGTCGTTGGTCAGCACCGCCACAGGCAGGATGTACACGAGCTGCCAGCCGATCAGGCTCGGCTCGAGCAGGCCCGAGGACTGGACCAGCTCCGGCTTGATGTCCGTCTTGGCGCCGACGGTGATGGTGGCGATGATGATGAGCGCCACGATCATGGCGCCCTGGATGTTGTCCGTGATGAAGGAGATGCGGAAACCACCGAGGGCTGGAGAGGACAGAGTCAGCTTTCCAATTCCTCGACAAGCATGAGGGCTTTTTCTGGGACAGACTTACAGGTGTAAATGGTGGTAACGATGCATTCTACTATAATGACCGGCAGTCCATCAAGGCCAGTCAAGGCCGTGACGACCTGTCCGATGGCAGAAAGCTCGGAGACCATGTAGAGGAACAGGGTCAGCAGCGTCAGCGCGCTCAGGTAGAGCGACGTGACGATGCCGTACCGCTGCTTGACCCACTCCGTCAGGACGAAGCCTTCCGGACACTTCTTGCGGATGATGGGGCCGAGGAAGGCGAAGATCATCAGCGGCAGGGCCGACGCGAGGGCGTACACGATGACGCCCTGCAGACCGGCGAGCGTGGCCAGCTCGGGGTACGAGAACAATATGCCAGATCCCATGGCTGGAGAGATTCATCATGTCAAAGTCAGTACAGCTGAACGGAGCGGGGGAGAAGGGGGGATGGATCGGAGCGGCAGCACGTTTCCCACGCAAGCATTAACTTGATCGAGTAATCACGGTACAATCTCAGCTTCGTCGTCGCGGTGACTCCTGTACGATCTCCCCATCCGAGGTCCAGATTCTGGACGGATGAGGTTGGATCGTGACAGAAGACCGGTCCGAGTCGGCGCCCGTAGTGAGCCGCAGTCCCGTCCCTCGCAGAACCTCGACAGATCAGAAGAACTGACCGCCGAGCTGCAGAAAGGGACGAGTCCTGTTGATCGATGGGTACGAACCTATTGTCAGTTGCGAACTCGAATTCAAGCATCATACTCTGCAGCCCCAGCCGCTGCCATTTTAACCTTGTCTTGCGGTGGGCAATCGGTATAACCCATCGCAAGTCGTTGCGACGTGTCGAATAGTCGTCGTTTGTGTGATTTGTAAAGTGCCACCGCCCGTTGATCTCAAAGAGATGTGCTTCATGTAAGCAGAATGGCACGTGGTAACTCACCAGCCGCGATGAAGTTCAGGGCCAGTGGGAGGGCTATATAGGATGAGTCAGCTCCGCCAACATGCGATATAGTACCGAGAGCCCTGGAGAGAGAAATGCAAAAGAAAATCTCTGCAGGGGTCTCCCGAGTTACGATGTGTCTTCTAACCGCTCTGAGTTCTGTTTCCAGACAGGAAATCAGCCTTGGGCTGGTTTCTCATCTTCCACGCGAGCGCGGTTCCCAGGATGCTGCAAAAATGTCAGCAATTGGCTCGTCTTGATCCGAGAAGAGTAAGGGATGCTTCTCGGACGAGCGATCGCCTACAGGAACGCGCCATAAGTCACGTATATAATGGCATTAGATGCCTGAAACGAAGGTTGGCCCATGACTGTCGGCTTCAAAGTCGATGCTGTACGTGGTCTTGAGTGAACTGCCAAGAAAGGCGATAAAAGATCAAAATGCCTCCCGATAGGCCAAGAGAAGAGACAAGGCGCGCAAGAGTCGTCGATAGATAGGAGTCCCTGAGAAGTCGACGATGTCGCGAGGTATATAAATTTTCCAGCTGAGATTAGTAGTCGCGTAATAGGCCGAGTAGCGCGGGGAATCGCTAAAATTCATGACGCTATCCAGTTCACGTTACGTTTTGTGTGGGGAGTTGGAAAACCCCCATGCATTTGGGGAATGGTATTCTTTTCTCTTGGCTTTTCATCTCGACATGCCATAGAAGAATGTCGCCAATTCAGAGTTCATGAATTAATCGAGAAGCTCGGTAATTTCTCTCTTTACTCTCCATACAAAGTAGACCGGACTGCCTTCTCATCCTAATTTTGTCACCAAGTTGTTCTATAATATGAACTTACAAAAGATGGCAGACGATTCCTAGCACTTTGGCTCCACTAATGTGCAACCGAGATTGCAGATCAACTTTATGGTAGATCTCTCAGTCTACACTTGGCGGATACGGTCAGATAACGCATTCTTTGAAGCGTAACTATGTTTGAGACGGTATACTCGCTACCATGGGACAGTCCCTTCCACCTGGACCATCTGTCCAGCCTCATCATCTCTTTCCCCGGCAATGATCTTCACACAAGCCTTTCCGGGAACATCAGCTTCCCATGCTCCTGTCTTTCGTCGCAGCTCTACGGGACCAAACAGCTCTGTGATTGTATATCCTGGATTAAAGGCAAAGACCTTTACGTCGTGCTCCTTCAACTCATAAGCCTGACAAGCAGTCATCATGTTGAGAGCCGCCTTGCTCATCCGGTATTCCGAGTTGAGTATAGAATACGCATAGTTGCTGGGGTCGCTTCTCCAAGTGATGGAGCCCAAGTCGCTCGTCACGTTGATGATGCGCTTGGTCTTTTTGCCCTGAGACGGCTGTGCTCGGAGGAGCGGCAGGAAAGCTTCGCTGACGGCATATGTGGCAACGACGTTGGTCTCCAGAGTCGTTCGCAGGTTGCTGACTCGGTCCTTGTCCTCGTAGATGATGCCGACATTGTTGACGAGAACGTCGATGCGGCCAGTCTCGGATTTGACGGTGGATACGGCCGAGGATATGGACGAGTCCGACGTGGTATCAATCTGCAAGGCCGAGACCGAGTTGCCATGGTCAGCCGTCAGGTCCGCGGCTGCCTTCTTTCCTTTTTCGAGATCTCTGGTTCCGAGATAGATGTGATATGGAGCACCTCCACTACTAGAGCTTGCTGGGGCTGTTTTGAGAAGTGCTTTCACTATCTCAAGACCGATGCCTCGGTTTGCACCTATTGCATATTAGTACTCTTCTTAGTTTGTGTCTGAGTTGCCTACCGGTGACGACTACGATGGTCTTGCTTGCGTCGATAGCCATGTTAATTTCGGGCCTGAATAGCTGATTATCGATTATCACTGAAAGAGGTTCTCTTGCTGCAATAATGATAGAAGCCTAGGCTCTTATGTGAGTTGCCTTGTGATATTTGGTTAGTCATTTATACACATCCGTCTCGGCCGACAAGTCCGGCGACGAAACCCGGGTTCCCCACAATGCGGCGATAATCATAGATCCGTCATTGCACAGCGAAAGTTAACAAACCTAGATGGTAAGCTGGCGTCACAAACCAGCGATTTAAGGTATATCTCGTATAATAGATAGAAAGAACGTCTAGACCCATGCCAAAATATGTCGCAACGATAGGTACATACGGTATGTGTAGTGTTTGTAAGAGAAACGACATGAGGCAATTCAAATTGTCGTATACAACCGGCAGTCCTCCGTTTATCTCAATCCCCCATCTCTAGCAATCTGATCATCCGAGTACCCTTCCTGGACCGTCTTGAGATACTTGTCAAATTTGCTGGAGACCTTGATGACATGAACCAAGTGCTTGTACTGCATGGGTTCATCCCTCGACACAGCTAGTTGCCGTGCTGTTGTGATGACATTACGTATCTGTCGACCATTCAGCTCATTCTTGGCCAGCTCGTGAACATAGCAGTCGATATCGTCAAAATCGATGACTTCGCTGCCACCTTGGAATTTGCGTTTGCGCGAGCCAGGCTCTGTTATCGAACTCGCTGATGAAGAAAGTTCACGCTTGTCATTCTCTTTGTTCAAGTCCTTCAGCCTCTTGAAGAAGTTCTTCCAGATCTTGGTGCGCTGTCCCTCAATCAGATTTTCGTAATGGAGGGACAGCAGAATCCTAGATTTGAAAGCCTCGTCAAAAGTTCCGACACGGTTTGAAGTCAAGATGAGGATCCCTTCGTAGTATTCAAGGACACGAAGGAAGACGGAGACAAGCGCATTGCGCTCTAGCTTTTCGAGGCTCCGTTGTTCGAGGAAGACTTCTGCCTCATCGATGAGGACTATGCAATCCCAAATCTTGCCAAGATGCAATACTGAATCCAGGTATTTCTCGACTTTCTCCGGCTCCGTGCCGATATCGCCACACGTTATTCTGAACAGTGGCTTTTCGGCCATTTCGGCCACGCTCTCGGCTGTGAAGGTCTTACCAGTGCCGGGGCCTCCGTGAAGCAGCATGATCAGTCCGTTGCCCTTGCGATCGATGATGTCGGTACTTTTCTCGCTAGCAATCTGATGTTTGACGAGAGCTTGGACGAGTTCCTTGGTTTCATCGTCCACGACGAGATGCTCAAAGGACTTCTTGTTCCAAGTCACCTCTTTGATCATGTCAACTTTCAAGTCCACTACAGTTCGTGTCAGCAGCTGATCTCAAAAGTCATAACATAATTACGAGAGATGTACCCCATTTCTTGCTTCGCAGGTTGTAACCAGGTATTGTGTTCGGGAATACATAGATGGAAGGAGCTGCTGGTGGCTCGTCAGATGCCATGGCCGCAGAGTCTAGGTAGTCGTGACTCTCGCGGCTGGTATGCATGGACGGATGTAATTGCTGATACGTGTGGAAATCCACCATAAAACGTTCCGCGTTCTGGACTATAGTCAGATATCTTGCGAGAGAAGATGAGAGAAGTATAAGTTGTACTTACACTCTGTGCGCTGTGATGATCTTCATATGATACGAGGTATTGATTTCGACATCTCCAAAATGACTTTCCTCGTTGCTCTAGTATGAGCTTGACCTGAGCAGGAGCAAATTCTAGAGGATGAACATTTAATTCTTCAATCCGAATTTCATCGTCAGGGTCGTCGGAGGTGAAAACAATGTCCAGTGGATGCTCTATTCGGTCGAATTTGCCATCAAATGCAAATCTCCAACTGTCCACGGTCCATTCCGTTGTCTTGGATGCTGCCTCCTCTTCTCTTGGAGATTCTTGAGACGCCCAACCTTTAGCAATCACCGCATTCAACTCATCCTTTTCTTTCCACACCAAGACATCGCCAGGCTTGACGAGGAATGGCATAGTATTCCCTGTAACGACGCCTCTTTTTAAGGTGTCGTTGACGCGGCCATATATCTCCGCGTAGTGCTCTTCAATCCACGACGTCAGCAGCGACATGATCTTTCGGTGTGGTGCGCTCAGCACATCAAGCGCTGCAGGAGACCGATGATGATACCAGAATAAGTACGGTGCCGGAATCTCGCCCTTATCGTTGAACCACGGGAAGTTTGTTGACATTGTGGGTTGCTGGGCCAAGAAGCTGTCAACAGCGTCGATGAGGTCAGGAGAGCGTAGCTTGATCGTCTCCGAGGTGGGTTTCGGACGGGGCAATACTCGCTTAGCTCTCACTGCCCTGATCACTTCAGTCGTCTGTCTCTGAGGCGTATAGGAGGCGGCAACAACGAATGCAATCTCCGGATGCTGCCCAAGAAATCCTGATACATCGGTGATGGGAAACTTGGCACCCAAAGAAATTTCGCCCTTAGGACCGATTGACCAGGTTGATTCATCGAGATAGAACATGCCATGCCCATCAGATGGGGATTGCTGCTGACTTGGGATATAGTGTAAGACCTGAAGGCATGAGGGAACCACTTGACTTGTCTGTAGTCTTTTGTTTTCGCGTTCCAACGAAGCAATCCGATGCATCAAATCTTGATGCTTAGTGGTGGAAGAGCTGATCGTATCATTCTCGGGAGCATTGAGGTTGTTCGCCTCATAACCTAGTCCATCATTCTTGCTTTGATTGTCTGCCAGAGACTCCAGCCCCCAATCTCCCCCTTCCGTCATCTCTGGCTTTGCTGATATGCCTGTTTGGGTCCCTTTGAACATCTTCACAGCAAATGCTTCCCCGGCTGCATAGCTGCCAGATTCCCCCTTGTATATTCTCTCGGCTGAGATTCGGTAACCGTTGTCGTCGTCGTTGTCGTCGTTGTCGTCGTTGTCGTCGTTGTCGTCGTTGTCGTCGTTGTCGTCGTTGTCGTCGTTGTCGTCGTCGTCCCAGGGGTAATCAAGGTTTTGGGGGGTTATTCCGGAGAGGAGGACGATACTCAAACGATTTCTGGCAGAATTGCTTGCTGATGTTTCGTCTCTTGAGATGGTATCATGGCTCCAGAGACTCGAGTTATCATCGAGCTCTTTTACGGCCGGCGCCTTGCCAGCCACTTTTGCTTTCACGGCTGTCGTCGCCTGGAAATGCAATGGCCAGCTTCGACGTTCGCCCCTTCCCAGAATCGGGCCCCTGGTTTATAGCGGACTAGAAAACTTCGCGACTTCTGAAACTTTCTCTGACATAAATTTCTTGCTTTCACGTTGTCTCCAAGCTTTGGCCCAATTGTCCCTGTAGCTCTGTCAGCCAGTCACGCCTCTTACGCTTAGAGAAGTTGAGAAGAGTACCTTTTCTCTACTGTGCATGAGCTTATCTAGGTGCCACTAGGTATACTTGACAAGTTCCGTTCCTATACGCAGGATTTAATAGTGATTGTGGCAACAGTTAATTTCAGTAGCTCAATATTGCATCACCCAATAAATAGGCTCCCCAAGTCGCACAAGGAATATGTCATCAGATGTGCCATTTTGACGGTTCTGGTGCCATTTGTATCCGGCTGCTCAAGAGAGTGGTCAATTTGTAGGGGTCAGAAGTGATGCTGGGTGTCGATGCGTATTGGCCTCTCTACCGGCCCTGCTCATTTATTGTTTTGATCAGGCTCCCCAGCACCAGTGTCAACTGCAAATATATGCAGCTGAACCTGCGCAGTCCAATCTAGGTCGTGATTTCATACAAAGCTAGTGCCTAACACTCTCAACTCTACCCAGTGATTGGAACGATCTGCGGGGAGATATCGGGCAGAAATTGTACAGGTAGGCATTAGGCAGAATTTGTGTAGTATTGGGCGGAGGCTATGCAAAACTGACAGAGAGGCGATTGGTGTATCGGCATATGCAGCTTACACGGGCTGAGCACCGGAGAAGAAGGATTACGCTGAGAACTGTTCCGAGGACATCGTGCATAGCCTCGCGCGCCGTGAAAAGCTCAATTGTTTGGATCCGCCCGGCAGTGGTTTGAAATTACCGGTAGTCATCGTATGAGTTCGCATGACATTCTGCCATCTAGGTATGCGAATTTATCAGTTCCGAAGTCCCTTATAGTCCTAAAACTTCAAACTACTGGGAAAGCAAATATTCATTCCTTCGTGTCCACACTTATGATCAGTCTCGACCCGAGTCTAGTCGATGGATCAGCAACTTACTGATAAGTGGTGCCCATCGCTACCCAGCTCCCATCCAAGGTAGGTTTGCTGATCAGCTGAAATCTGATAACCCAAGGTTTACCGATCCGTTAACCTGTGCGTCCAGATTGCTTGTAGATGCGTTTGACGAGGCGAAAGTTAAGTTCGGAAAAGATTTAAGTAAAGATGGACGTAAGATTGAGCTCGTTGACTCAAAAAAGAGCTTGGATGAGGTTCGTGAGATGGCAGCCGAGGCCATGGGCAGATACAACTGCTCCCAAAAATATTCTGAAGCCAAATTGTGGCTGCGGAAATTTTCGTCGACGGCCCGCCTCTATGGCGACATCTTGGATGTGTTCGTCCAACATCACCCGGAATTTGTTTCACTGGCTTGGGGTGCCATGAAACTCCTTCTTACCGTAAGGTTCTGATGGGATGACCCCGTCACATTTTCTCCATGTAATACTTACCTGCATGATAGGCATTTGTAAACCACGACAAGACCATCACCAGGCTGGCGAAAGGTCTGTCACAAATAGCGGATTCCCTTCCATGTATAGACTTCATATCACAGCTCTACCCGACGGATTTGATGAAGACAGCCATCGCTGAAGTCAATGCATATATTCTAAGATTCCTGATTCGCGCCTATGACTGGTATCAAGAAAGAACCTGGAAGCATATTCCTCACAGCTTGACACGACCCGCAGAGCTTCGATACGACGACATCCTGGAAGCTATATCTCAAAGAACAGCGAGAATCAAAGATTTGGCATCTTACGGTGGGCAAGGAAAGATACACAACATGAGTATCAAGATCGACGAGGTCAACACAAAACTAGAGCACCTGCAAACCGCCATGAGCTGTGAGTCAAAATATAATCAGCATCTAGGACTTTGCTTAATGCCTTACAGTGCATTATACCTCGATGGTATCAATGAATGATCAGCTTACGGACTTGCAATTTTCTCAAATTATGAGATCGATCTCAGATTCTGCCATATTAATGCCAGAAAAAGTGCTCAGCCTTCTGCAAGCTCAAGCTGCGCGGTACCAAGCATCTCAGGCTGCGACCTGGAAGCTACCACAACGTTTCTTTGGCCCATACAAGCTTCGAATGTGGACAGAATCCGATAATTCAGGCATAGTGCTGGTCAAAGGTAATTTTCGAAGCCGCCAGCCACTGCAGAACTTCTGCTTTGACATAATAACACAGCTTCGCGAGTCTGGAATCCATGCCCTGCTCGCCTTCAAGACCCATCCCCAGAATTCCGATCAGGATGTGGTTAAATGTTCCGACGTACTCAAATATCTCATTCGACAAGGCCTGCAAATTACTCAAAGCCTCCAAACAGAAAGCTCCATGTCGTTGACATGCAGACGTTTCCACGGAAACCTTACCGATGCGGAATTGTTCCAAATTCTGGAGGCCGTCCTTTCTTGTATTACTGAACAAGTGTATATAATAGTTGACTTGGCTCTCTTGAACTGGGATTTTAACCAGCCCCAGGGTTTCTCCTGGCTTCAGGCCTTCTTGGGCTTCTTCACGAGTCTATCAGCGCGCAAACCGACTCATCGCGTCAAAGTTCTACTTCTGAACTATGGGCCGGACTTCCCCTTTGATCTATCACACGAAGAAGTCATGAATTTCGTCGTGAGAGCAAAAGTCGTCAGCGGCAGCCCACAGCAACGAAGACCATGGAGGCCTGGAGAATCGAGAACAAGAGGAAGACTCCGTGTGCGTGGTCACAGAGGCCGCTTTAGCGGGTAAATGATTGATTGGATATTCTGTACATATCTATGAGTACAAGTGAATATACAATGAATCAAGTAGCCAGAACCACAATAGTAGAACAAGCCAGTGAACGGGAAAGAAAAGCTACTTACCATTTTCCAATTCCTGGTCAATTAATAACCGTGCAAGTCGTGACATGATATAGTATGACAGAACAGGCTTAGTGCACCTAGAGCATAGCGGTGGATCCCAGCGCACCCACAGTGGTTCCACCACTGAGCTAAAGAGCTCCAACAAGTTGAAGAAGCTCCAGAGTCCAAACAATAATTTCTACCTGGCGCTAGGCATCACCATCACCCTACCTGCACAGCACTCTCACGCCGTGCCTACGCCGATCGCACCATGGCCGAGAAGCGCCGCGCCGACCACGAGGGAGACCAACCGGTCAAGAAACACCGGTTCAACGGCTCCTCAAATTCTTCAAAGCGACACGGCCAGGGCGTAGACGAGACGTATGGCCAGCGATTCGCGTTTGGCAACCTCGATGCAGCTACCATTCCCGTCGACGAGGACTTGGAATGGGAGGATGAGACCGACGCTCTCGCCTATCTCAAATCTGTCAGGAACCAGGCAGAAGGCATCCCCCACGTACTCATTGCTCGCAAGGCGGGACCCGAGCTCCCAGCAAACGACGATGGCGCGGTGGACCGCAGTATCTACCAAGATGGCAGGGGCGATTTTAGGGGCTACTACCACGATGGCGCGTACACTGCCTACCCTGACGGCTACAAAGGTCAACAAGATGACGAAGACGGAGACGATGACGAGGCCGACGACAAGGAAGATGGCGAGTCGAGCGAGATCAAGAGCGAGGAAAGCAGTCTAGGCGGTCCGCGCAACAGCAATTCTGCCGAGATCCATGATGCCTACTTCATCAGTCTTACCCGAAGATACCATACCCTTCGCGACATACTGCAGTCACAGCCGCCCGGCACTGCTGTCAAGGCTCTGCCCTCCAACCACCCTACAGAAGTCCGTGGTTTCGGCACAACGCCAAGCCCCTTCAAGGAATGGGCAACTAGGATCCGGAACACGGACCCGGCCCCAGCTCAGATCGCTTCCATGCACAAGGACAGCGTACTTCGTCTACTTCGAATCATCCTAAATGGCAATTTCTTTAGAAGAGGGCAGGAGTTGCGTGAGAGAACGAGCCGCTGGATCTGGGCTCTCCTTGCCCGTCTGCCCGACAGAGGCGAGCTTGACTACACAGAAATCGGATGGGTCCGTGAGCTCGGCAAGAGGGCAGTCATGTTCATGCTGAGTTTGGCCGAAGCCGATGTCTTGCGAGAGCAATACGGCGTCGAAGGCGCCGGTGGAGGCAACGAGGAAAATGGTGATGGGGAAGTTGACGTTGATCACAACCATGAGTTCAGCCCGGACGACGATGAGCATGGTGAGATGGGCGCCGACAGGTCTAAGAGTCCCACAGACGCCCAGAACGAAAACAACAACCCAGAACCACCTACAGACACCCTAGACGCGAACGCAATACCTACTTCAACACAAAACAAACCAGAGGGGCCTGACGATGTCCCATCCTCGCAATCTGACGTCGAAATGCAGATCGACTCGGAAGAGGAAGACGGGGAAGTATCTACCGAACCCCAAGAGCTCCAGAACGCAGCAGCTGACGTTGAAGCGGCCAAGGCCCGGCTTCTGGCTCAGCTCGAAAGCGACTACGAAGATGAGACCCAACAGAATCAACCCGTCAGCTTTGCTGGTCCACCAATCACTACAACAGGTGAGGCAAAAGCGGTCGACGACAAGGCCGAGATGCGCGAAGCCAATCTGAGGGCTACCCTCAACATGATCCTTACCGTGGCCGGTGAGTTCTATGGCCAGCGAGACTTGCTCGAATTCCGAGACCCATTCGGACGCATGATTGGCGTGTAAGTTGTAAGAATACGTGTCACGATGCTGCCAACAAACTGCACAAATCCAGTATTATAGCCAGATCAATTGTCTCTGTTGCTAGGATAGATACCCAGTCTCATGAAGAATAGAACGATCCAAGAAGACCATACATACCATGGACACTGGATCGCAAGAACAAAAAAGTGTAAAAGACGATATACAATGGAATCACATATGGTTTTAATTTGCCACGACCATTGATTCGGCCCCTCAACGAGGCAACTGTAGAATAACTCATACATGCTGCGTATAAAAGGCAGGAATCTCAAACAGAAACCGGACCATGTGTCCGAGAGCAAACTCCAAGAACGCCAGCGCAAATGCAAAATGATGCCGGGCCTATCCCTCTGGCGTAGCTCTTTGACCCGAGCACCCAGTCGCCCCTATTTACAAGCATGAATACTTGAGTACCGCTCCAGCTGACAGACGTTTAATACACGCGACTGTCTGCATTCCCCCTTTTTGTTTCAACATGACCACGAATTAGATATCGTTCATCACAACTTCCAAGCTTGGATCCAAGAAGGAAGCCTCCTCAAAGTCATCCACGACCATGACATTCTCCTGACCGACCGTCTCGCCAAACTTGCCCCGGAACCTGGCCTTCCGGGGCGTGGCCATCCGCCTGCCGTTGCCGAGGTCCTGGAGGTGCTCGACGGTCTCCTCTTCCTCGTTGTCCTCCTCGTCATCGTCCGCGGCAAAGAACCGCTTCCGCGTCCGCGACGACTCGACGGAGTCGTTGGACTCGACCGACTCCTGGCTGAGGGTGAGCCCGGGCACCGCCTCCTCGTCCATGTCGAGCAGGCCCAGCGGGCCGTCGCCGCCGGTCGCCGGTAGGCTGAAGGCGAAGTCGTCGGCGGCCGACTTTTGCGTGTCCATGCCGCCGACCTTGTGGATGCCGCAGAAGGGGAGGAGCTCCCTGGGCGTGTTGGCGGCCGCAGCGCCGCGCGATGGGCGAGGAGCAGCGTCGTAGGCGGGTTTTGTAGGGTTTGCCGAGACCGAGACCGTCTTGGTCTTGGCGTTGTTGTTCTCGTCCCACAGCGAAAAGGCGCAGTAGCCGCCCGTCTTGTAGCCCTCGGGAATCGCCTTGCGCACCCGCATACCGACGGATAGGAGGTTGGCCTGGACGGACGAGTCGACGGCGCCGAGGCCGTTGCGGGACAGGGGGGAGGGCTCGCTGGAAGGGGATGGGGCGGCGCCGGGGCTGCTGTTGAAGAAGGAGGTGATGCGGCGCTGGGCCGGGTCGCTGGCCGCGCCGGCGAATTGGCGCTTCGTGCGTAGTGCGGACATGGTGATGGATTCTCTTTCCTGGCCGGTGATTGTGGAAGAGGGATTCGATGACCTCCTTTGTTGTTTGGAATTAAACGTCGAGCCGGGTTGTGCTGGACACAGCTTCGCTATTTCTGACGACCAGTTCTTCTTGCGTGAGGTTATTCAAGCTTGGTCCTCTTAGGGGGTATCTTAGGTAGCTGTCTCGGAAGGATGACGGGAGTCGCTAATGCAAAAGAAATTGTGCAGAAATGACGAATGGACACAAAAACGAGATTCGATATGAATTGGGCTGGCTGCGTAGTTGTTTGAGCGGGAAAGTTGCGTGGGCGGCGACGAAAGGGAAATCGAAATCAGGGGACGGGGAGAGGCTGGGGGGGATTTGAGGCCCGCCCCTTGGGACAACGGGTGGGGGGAGAAAATACCCAAGGTTTCGCGCGTAAAGTGTCGGTTCCAAGCGCGTTTTTACGCGTTCAATGGGCGCCGGGGCGCTGGATAAGCAACCACTGTCGATCCCCGCCTCCCCTCCACGACCTGGCGCGCACCATTACATCACTTTCTGGGGTCGGTGCATGGGCGTCGCAGGATCTCATTGTCGAACTTGATCATTCTGAAAGATAAGACCTGGATGTGATGTCACTTATTTCCAAAGCAATATGACGAGTCTCGTTGAGAATTGAGCGATCGGTTATTGAAATAGACTCAGCCAAGCCAACGACGTAGAAAATGGACAAAGCAAATTGACAGATTGAGATTCCATGATCTTAATATTACTATCATAAAGGCTTTTTGCCCAAAGTTGATGCCGGAAGCTGGTGTCATAATTTTGCGGGTTTCCAGGACTTGTGTAACGAGCAAATAAATTCAAGTATCGGGGAAATAATGCCAAAAGCGTTTGAGCGGAGAAGGAACATACACTTTGTCGTATATATCCGCAGTCGATGCCCCAGATAGATGCTCAGAAAAGGAGAGTCAGGCGATACATGACTCCGTACGTTATATTTATGTAGCAATATTCTGCACTCCAGAACCCGACGGGCAAGGTCAAGCCGCATGTTCTAGTCCCTACTAAAAGTTCAGGGGATCCGATATCGTCACCGACCTTACTGAATAATATCAACGTCGCATGTGGGATTTTGTGTGTAGTTCTGGATTCAAAGCTTCGGCTACTTGGCCTAGGTAATCCTATACGGGTCGCCATTGCTCGATAAATTGGAAAGAAACTCAAAGACGAAAAGCAAGAGAACTTTGAGAAATGAACCAAGGATAGTAATTTGTGAGAAAGGAATAGGTTGTGAGATGGAGTGTATAACCAATACCGAGGCTTATGGACCAGGAGAAAGAATATATATATGTATAGTTTTTTTATTTAACCCATAGACACGGAAATATCGCTTTTCATTGATAGAATGGTATATCTGCAAATGAAGGAGGCTTTGACCACAACGATGACCTGTGGAATCATTACAGGGGAAGACAACACCTGTCGACGTTGTATTCGGTATATGTATAGCACCAAGCAAGTGTCCTTTGAGAAGTCGAAATGGTCGAGAAACGCAATACAACTACTCATGGACGCACTTGACGCAAATCAATAGAGAGATGTCAGATCAATGCACGAGGTCTTTTCCAGGTGATGCTCAAGCTTTGATAGTATAATGACGATCAGTAGTATTCTATAGGGCTGCTAGCTACATGAACAGCTCGAGTGGTCCCCATCTAGCGTCTCAGAGGTCTAACATTATCCGAATCGTAATTCGCTGGACTGCGAATAGGAGAACAGATATTGCCTCGCTACCACTGGCCTTTGTAACGAGCTATCGAAATAGATAATCCAGCTACGTATTTTATGTCCAGACTTGATCACCAATCTTTTGCACTTTTGCACCATATACTCTGAACGACACATTAGGAAGGCGAGCGATCCGGCATTGGCTGCCGAGATTTGATGCAGCAATAGGTAGCACGTACAGATGCACGGTCCAGGGACCACTTTTGACCCATATGTCCCGAATTTAGAAGGACCCTTTCAAGCAGTTTAGTGGCCTTCAGCGCTATTGGGGAACAGACAGAAACCTTCAACATTGAAATCATTACCACAAACAACTGTTTTCCTCATTGACGCTCTTTTAATCGCGCCACAGATCACCGTCGCGCGTTTTAAAGGAATGACGTTCATATAATATTCTGGCACCTGCAGAGTCCTTGTATCATCAGATCGCAATGCCTCTGAGGCCAAAGCCACTCGACACCGGGGTGGACAGGGATAACGCAAGACTGTCCCCTATCGGATACGACGAAGATGCCAACTCGCTGCAGAACAGGAGCGACCAGGACACGGACAGCGAAGATGACGAGCTCGTCGCCCGCGCGCGGAACAGCAAGGAGCTGCGCGCCCGCGACCGCCTCGTCCTGATGCAGGAGGAAGAGATGCACGAGCTGGTCGCAGCCAACCGCGCCAAGCACGAGGGCTCCTTCAGCGTTCAGCGGCGCGGGAGCAACCTCGCCATCCCGAACCCGCTGCAGATGTTCAACATACCGAGCCGCGACCGCTCGCGCAGCCCCATGCTCGGCTCGCAGACCTCGATCGACGACTACCGCGACGAGAAGAGGTCGGCGCGCCGGTCGCGAAGGAAACAAAGGAAGGAGCGCCTCCTCGACGACGCGCAGCACGGCGAGGACGGCGAGCTCATGTACGAGATGGAGTCGGGCGGCATGCGCGAGGGCAGCTCTACGGGCGACAGCAGCGACCGGGAGGACAGCGAAGAACACGACCGCCGAAATCTCAGGTATCACTCGGACAGGAAAGCCGACAAGAGGAGGAAATGGAAGAAGTGGCTGTTCATTCACACGATCTGCATTGTCGGGTTCGCATTCCTGTCGCTCCTGGCGTGGAAACTATCCGTGGACAAGAGGAAGGCTTTGCCACCGCTCGTCAGCAACGGGACAGCTCTGTTTGCTCCGACGACTCTCATCGTCAGCTTGGATGGCTTCCGCGCGGACTTTTTGCAGCGCGGGCTTACGCCGAGACTGAGCGCATTCATCAAGGAGGGCGTCAGCCCGCCGTACATGAATCCATCGTTCCCTTCAGTTACCTTTCCCAACCACTATACACTTGCGACGGGGCTGTATCCCGAGAGCCATGGTGTTGTTGGCAATTCATTCTGGGACCCGGAGCTCAAAGCCGAGTTCTACTATACGGACCCTTCCAGGAGCATGGACCCAAAGTGGTGGAAAGGAGAGCCATTCTGGGTCACCGCCGAGGAGCAGGGTCTGCGAACGGCCGTCCACATGTGGCCTGGCAGCGAAGCTCACATCATGAGCGTGGAGCCCTCGATCCTCGATCACTACAACGGAAAAGAGTCGCTGGACAGGAAAGCGGCAAGGATTCTCGAGTTCCTGGATAGGCCAGGAATGGAGGATCCCAGTGCCAGTGTCGAGAACATGCGGCCACAGCTCATTGCGGCTTACGTTCCAAATGTCGATGCCGACGGTCATAAATATGGTCCCAACAGCACACAAGTTCGAACAACCATCAGCCAAGTCGACAACATGCTGGACCAAGTTTTCGTCGGTCTCGAGCAGCGGAACTTGACCAACATTGTCAATGTCATCATTGTGTCGGATCACGGAATGGCCACGACTGATGTTTCTCGGATGATTCAGACGGACGACCTTATTGACATGACCAAGGTTGACCACATCGATGGCTGGCCACTTGTCGGCGTCCGGCCAAAAGACCCTTCCTATCTGCAAGAATTGTACGAGCAGGCGATGGAAAAGGGAAAGACGAATCCCAACTTTGACGTCTATTTAAAGGACAAGGATATGCCTGAGCGGTACCACTTCTCTCGCAATGATCGCATTGCTCCTCTTTGGATTATCCCCAAGACAGGTTGGATGGTCGTATCAAAGGAAGAGTTCGACATTGAAGACGCCAAGACCAAGGGCTTGACCTATCATCCCCGCGGCGTTCATGGTTACGATCACGAACATCCTCTCATGAGAGCCATTTTCATTGCCCGTGGACCCGCCTTCCCTCACGAGCCGAACAGTAGGGTCGAGCCGTTCCGTAAGTCATCCTTTCGAGCACTTCAAAACCCCACATGCTAACCCGAGACTTTTAAGAAAATATTGAGGTGTACAATATTCTATGTGACTCGGTGGGCATGAAGCCAATTGCAAACAATGGAACGCTGCGTCTACCGTTGAAGACTGTCGGTCTACACGAGCCTGACACGGTCCTTGGTGATCCAGAAGACCCAGAAACAAACGCTGCGGCAGAAGAGAGCACACCCGGAGATGTTTCAACCTCGCCTGTTGAGACAAGCTCCGCCGTAGAGTCGGCAGAACAGCCACCAGAGACTGTCGGTGTTGATCCGGTGGCAGAACAACCATCAGCAACTGTCGGCGTCGATCCGGTGGAAAGTCAAATTCCCCAAGAGCCTGAAGTGCCGGCAGAGGGCGATACTGGCGAAAATGACGACACTCCAAAAGAGTTCAAGTCGTGGCAAGATTATTGGGACTGGCTGACCGGCAAGGTCGACGATTTGTGGAATAGACTCACAAGCTCGGGGGACAGTGACGACTCCAACTGAGAATCTGATCATCTCGATGATATTTCTGCATTTCTGGATGGGTTTGTTTCATGATCGGCAGGCGTTGGCGGGCGTTATAGACGGCAGGCACACTTCGGTAGAGCTGTCTGCTGCTGGATTGGTATATTTTTTTGATCCCCATACATGCACGGGCCGTTCGAGCGACTCATAATGAATCATACTGAAGTTTCTCCATTATTTAATCGGCACAGGCTCTATACTCGAGGAAAGCATGGCCTTTTTGTTAGCACTTACCTACCTACAGAGCCGAAAAGCATCAACACTAAATCATGCGATTGGACCGACGTTCGCTGCGGTGTGACTCACTACCTGACCTGGTCTAGGAACAAACAACTCAGCCACTTTCGGAAGGGTAACAAAACAACAGCCTTTACTAGTCAACACCTATTTATGGCCAACAGCTGCCGCATTCCAAATCAAAGAGGCATTCGAGTCTGCTGAAAACCATCAATGGGATTGAAATACACAACCAAGAAATGAAACCACAAAAACCACTCGTCCTCGACGGGCGAACGGGCGAAGGCGGCGGACAGCTCGTCCGGCTCGCCTGCTCCCTGGCCGCCGTAACGGGGCAGCCGATTCGCATCACCGACGTGCGCGGCAACCGGCCGGGCAAACGCGGCGGCGGCCTCAAGTCGCAGCACGTCGCGGCCATCGCGTGGCTGGCCAGGGCCACAGATGCCCGGGTCGACGGGCTGGCCGTGGGGTCGCGCACGCTCGAGTTTGCGCCCAGCGCGCCGCCGACGGCTCTTGCGCAGCGCAGGATCGCCATCGATGTCGATTCTTCCGCCGCCAGCGCCATGCTCATCTTTCAGGCCGTGTTTCCGTATCTGCTGTTTGCCGGCAATGCCTCGAAGAAAGATGGCCAAGCAGAGGAGAATGAAGAGGACACCATCGAACTCGAGATCAAGGGTGGCACGAATGTTTCTTTCTCTCTGAGCTGGGAGTATCTGGATCAGGTACTACTCCCGACGCTCGAGGACCAATTCGGTATCGTGGTCGGCCGGGAACTGAAGGGAAGAGGTTGGAGCCAGGGACCATCCAACAAGGGCTGTGTACAACTCCGGATCAAGCCTCTGCGGCCGGGGGAGAAATTGATCCCGCGGGTGCCCTGGGATAGGAAGTACACGGACAAAGACTTTGAACTGCTGAGAATCGACGCGACCATCCTGGCGCCGACTCGTCTACACGCCCCGCTGCAGGAGGCGCTGGTTCAGAATCTGGGGACGCACTTTCCGGACGTCGACGTCCGCTTCGTCGTCACCGAGGACAGTGGACACGACAGCCGCATGTACGTGCTCGCGGTGGCGCACTCCAAGACGGGCCTACGCTGGGGCCGCGACTACCTGTACGACACGAAGTGGAAGAACAAGACACCGGAGCGACTGGCCAGCGAGATCGCGGACAAGGTCGCCGAGGACCTGCATGCCGAGGTGGCCCTCCGCGGCGCCGTGGACGAGTTCCTGCAGGACCAGCTGGTCGTGTTCCAGACTCTAGCGCAGGGGAGGTCGAGCTTTCCCCGGGACGAGGAGGGTATCTTCGAAGACGGCCTTGCTTCCGATGGGCAAACGAGAATGAGGAAGGACAAGACGCATGAGCCGTTTGGGCAGGGAAGCACGCACACCACGACGGCCAGATGGGTTGCTGCTGAGCTTCTTCCTCAAGCCAGCTGGTACAACAAGGGCGGAGTCTGCGAGGGGGCGGGCATTGGTTTCGAGTGATGGGGTTATTTTGTTGTTTATGTATTTCTATGATACCCTCTCATCTCTCTTCTCCGAGCTAGGACCTTGTAAGACGATGAATTCAATATTTTTAGATGACCATTTTGTATATAACACGCTCGAATCCGTAAAAAGAGATGCTTAGTGGCACTGAGTACCATGCTTGAAATGGATTCATGCATTAAGGACTGATGAGATCTCAATCATATAGCGATCACTCTGATTGCACCACGGATATCATCTTTAACCATCGCCAGCAACTACAAAATCATCATCCGTTTTTCTCCGTCATCTGATTTTAAATGGGAGTCTTCCATGATAACAATCTTCAATGTCCATAGGATATGGTGTAATATTCGCGGCACATGTCCGATTGGCCGAGGTTATGCATAATGACTCCAACTTGCGGATCATAGGTGACGGGGGTAGAAACATGACTCGATCGCCACGGACCTTGGATAGCATTTCATCTTCAGATTCTTGGTAATATTCGAGAAACAGCCAAAGCAAGCATTTATTAGTCAATTATTTCCGGTGTTCTAAATAGAAGGTCAGCCATCATAATCGACTAGCGGAGACCGTTGCAATTGGGAATACACTATCTACTGCTGCGATCGCAAGGTTGCAAGATCAGCCCCTCCGACGTCGGTTCCGGTGTCAGCAACCCGAAGCATATCGGGTTCCCCTCATAATAGCCACTTAGTAGTGGCCTCGGACACCCGCATAGATCTATCCTTCTTCAGAAATCATAACACAACCAAAATGGGTGCTTATTACGAAGTCATTCCGAAATCCTTATTCAAATGGATCCTCGAGCAAAAGATGTTCTGGGTAGCCACGGCCCCGCTGTCGGCGGCCGGGCACGTCAACGTCTCGCCCAAGGGCGGCGCCTGCTTCGGCGTCCCGGACGAGCGGACGTTCTGGTACATGGACATGACGGGCTCGGGCAACGAGACGATCAGCCACATCTACGAGAACGGGCGGGTGACGATCCTCTTCAACGCGTTCGAGGGCCCGCCCCGCATCCTCCGCCTGTTCGGCCGGGGCCGCGTGCTCGAGCACGGCGCCGCCGCGTACGACGGCTTCGTCAAGAAGAACGCGGTGCCGACGCACAGCGGGACCCGGAGCGTGATATTAGTCGACGTCCACCAGGTCGGCACGTCGTGCGGCTTCTCGGTGCCGTACTACGACTTCAGGGCGTTTCGGCCGACGCTCGACGAGCACTTTGAGAGGAAGGAGAAGCGCTTTCTCGAGGGCAAGACGGAGGAGAGCATGCCTAGGTACGTCAGCAGAACATCGCTTACTCGGCGGAATGTGCGTTTGTTAAGATGGATTGGAAATGCAGATACTGGGCTCTCAAGAACGCCTGGAGCGTAGATGGCCTGCCAGGCATGAAGATCGGCCAGGACACGATGCGCAAGGAGGGCATCATGCCGCTCAAGAAGATGGTCGGGGAGTCGTCGCTGGAGAAGGCCCGGAGGCCGGTCAACGGGTTCTCCCTTGCGCACCTCGTCCTGGCCATTGTCCTCAGCGCTCTGCTCTCGGCGTTCTTGACATTGCACGGCGCAGAGGTCGCCCAGACCATTAGGGAGCGACTGCCTACGAGGCAATGAGGGAGCCTTGCCGGGCGTTGACGTTGGCTTCGGTGAGAGTCAAAGTGTTGCAGGTGAGAAGTAAGTGAACGCCGGAGGCCCACCGGACTTAAGACCTTGGATGCTGAATCTCTGCCTAGTTGTTTATAGATTTGATCGTCAGGGGCCTGTCAGGATGACAGCTGCATGACCCCGGTCATTGCAACTTATCTCCAAAAGTCCCCGTCATAGAAGAATTCACGATGCCGGATAAGACCTGGTGTCTAGGCAGCAGAACGCCATCCACGGACGAAAAATATCGCTTAAGCACGATTTCTAGGCAGGAATTTGCAGACGATGGTGTTGTTTGAGCAATTTAATTAAGAACACCCCGCCCTTTACCGCAAGGCGACCAAAAGGATGAGCAATATGGCGCTTCTATGATCAGTTGAGTCGCGAGACATAACGTGATGATGTAATGTCATCGTCAGTTCATCACGCGTCTACGGGTGAAGGAACCGAAAGATCTTTCTCGCATGTCTTACATAATACTCCTCAGTCATAGCGGTAATCGCCAAAACGCGGGTTAATCATCGCGTCGGTTTTATATGATGGTGATGCCTCAGCCGCTCCAGCTTGAAGCAGGAAGGTTTCCTGATTAGGAAATTCCGCTTTCGATGGCGGACGAAGAAGTCGGACGGCTCAGACATCGATTGGTGTTCAGTTTTGCAAGTCGTGATTACTATCAAGCTACTGTCTGACCACCTCTTAGGTCATGGCCGTAGATAGCGAGATGTTTTGGACGGAGATGTCGACGATGCACTGCTGTCCAGGTCGTGTTAATGATGGAGGCCGTAGCTGGCCGGATTCGACATATCATATGAAGAGATGTCAGCAGACCGGAAGCGGCCGAAACAGCGATCGAGTAGCCAACGCAGCATACGATTACTACGCGAGGTGCCATGAGAACTCTTGGAACATTTTACCGAAACTCTCATGGTAGTATTTTTGACACTTTTTACCATGTGTTGTCAAGCCACTGTTCAATAGACCAAGAAGTGTTGTTTACATGTGGTTCAGCCTTATTAAGTGGTTGGGCGAGCTGATATCTATAATTACCCAAACAAAAGTCCAGGGCGTCTTGGGGGCCAATGAAAAGAGAATTATGCGGTTGTTGGTGACAAAATTAGGCAGTCATAGGGCGCGGGCGCAGCCTCACAGTTCGTTGCCGCGCTGTTCGTTTTGGATAGTAAGCTTCGTGTGCATTTATTGGCGGTCACGGGACCGTTTTGGGCGAGGCTGAAAAATGCTATAAGCGACTATTTGTTGATACAGTTTCAAAGTGAAAGATTCAGAACGCCTTGACTTGAGGAGAATCATTGTTGGTCTCTCATGTCGGTGATAATTATAATAATGTGGTAAAGGCAGCTATTATAGGACAGGGGGCCAAAACGGGCATTTGCAGTCGGTGTTGCACACACGGAAGCGCGATCTGGTGCACAACGCATCCGACGAGAAGGAGAGAAACCAAGTCCCTGGGCCGTTTCTTCTGTTGTCATATTTCCATGTTCTTCTGTGCATGTCGTGTTGGAATGCCTCTGGGCGAAGAAGCTCTTCTATAGGGCGTATCTCCAAATACGACTTGGGCGGGATCAGAAGTACGTCTGCCTTGATGCCTTGTTTTGGCCGCGTGAAGGGTCGTGTTCATACATACTGGCATACATACTGCATGATAGAATGTGTTGTCCCTCCATAGATCACCGAAATTTCTGTCACAGCCGATCCTGGACGATGTGTTGGCTCACATAAACAATATCGCATTCGATGGCAACCTCATTTACAGAAGATCTGATCTCTAAATAGTCTTGTTCGTGTTGAATCCTGCCTCGCAGCCCCTTGATGTCAATATACCGGTCTGTGATATTTGGCATATTGCCCTGTACACCTTAACGGGTACATACATGACCCATTTGGGTGACTTGTGTCACATCCTGTGACCGGTGAACATAAAAAGCATTTTGCTTCCAATAATGTTCTGCCGGTACTCAAAAGAAAGCAAGTAGATGAAGCAGGCACGGAAGAGAACCCTGGTGATCCGGATTCTGTGTTTGATTCACCGACGTCTGTGTAACATTTTCCTCACAATTCAACGTGTAAGATATGCGCCCAGCTTTCCCATCACAATAATTATACACCAGAGTGTATCGATACGACGTGATACTGGTTCAATTGAGATGATTGATGAAGCACAAGATGGTTGATTACGAGGAACAAATATTAGGCTGAGATCCTATAGCCAGTCAGAGACCCAAGAAGCATTGCTGTCCAACAACAGCCCCTTAAAGCAGCTCCCAATAACACGTATTTATCAGTACGACTACTTATCTATACAAGCTCCGAGTGAGGCACCAATCGGTCCAGCAGCCTAGACTGACCGAAGATTGCAGGCCAATGTGATTGCACTGGAATGCATCTCTTTGGTCGACGACCTTTACCGACCCTCCAACTCCCGATGCTTGGACGAAAAGGCAAGTCATATGCATCGAGTATCTTGGAGTGTTGCTCATTTTTGCCTGAGACGAGGCGAGAAAGCTCTGTGCGAGAAGAAGAAAAAGCAAATTTCTAGCCCTCCCTCCATCACACCTGGAGTATGTAGCACATCGCGCTGCGACATGGTAGATTCACTGCCGTTCTGTACAGAGTACTCAGACGTCTATGATTGTGAACTGCCGTGCCTTTTTTAGAACACCGGCAAAACATGGTCGCGGTGTGGTTCAAATCCGATTGCATGAGTCATGTTCCATGTGGCATGAACATTGTCTTGGAGGGGCGATGGATGACCCCGTCGCGCGTCCCAAAAAATATCGATCCAATGAAGTAGACGCTGTCCCGATGCGAATCAGATTTGAGGCTATTGAGAGTGTGTTAGAAAGCCGCCCACGGAACAGGGGGCTTTGCCCAGGGATCGAGACCGCTTTTTGAACCGGAACCAATGGTGCGAGCAAAATCATGGAGACACTGTGTTTTCTGCGCACAATGAGTGGATCAGAGCTACCCGCGAAAATTTCAACCCTGTGTCAGTCTGTATACATACAACCGGGGAAAAGATGGCCGTGATATTTTCGCTGAGTGGTTGGGATTTCAATATAAGCATGTGCCACAAATCATCCAAAAGCTGGGTCGCCGTCAATCCTGATTACCTATATGACACGTAGTGAATGGAGTTGCTGATAGAGCACCACATATCGAGGCAATATCCGGGCGAAACTGTATCAGCCCAACGACTCAGACAATTCGCCTTGGGTTGAGGTGTATTGTCTCCTTTTCCATCGCTGCATGTTCAGCTTCGGGACCGGTCAGAAGATCTTCGTGACGTGTTCTGGTTGCCTCGCCATTTTGTGTCCACTGATCGATAGATCTCGACGAATATTGTCGCTCCGAAGGCGTCTTCTCGGCGATGCCCTGTGGGTGTGTTCTGATCTTTTTCAGGAACAGGAAGTGATTCGACGCTTCAATGAAGCTCGACATGTCCTAAGCTCAATGGTCTTCTTCCTGCGTGTTTGCCTCTTTCACGAACTCCACCATTGGGCTGCCAGCTCACGATATTTTGAATCGGGCTTCAAGAGCGTGCATCTATCGAAGCACAGCTGCGGCCATTCACCGCCTGCAAGGCCATGTCCATCTGGCAGGCCGGTTGAGCTGAACACTTGGCGTCGGCCTTGGAGCCACCACCGGACGAAGACCCGACAGCGCAATGGTGCTGAGGCGAACGGCAGCAACGTCGAATGACGGCCGTGAATACCATCGCCACTTTTTCGTTGTTCAAAAGCAGAAAATTCATCGTCCTGTCAGAGATGGAATCAATTCCATCGGAACCATCCCAGTCGTTTATGCCAGCTGCGCACAGGGGGGATCGAGGCGTCAATAGGTCTTGAGCAAGTGTCGTCTAATAATCCGTTCGCCTCACCGATGCTTTTTCGTAGGATTGTCGTCTACGTTCAGCCTGGTCCTTTGGGTCCGGTCCTTTTCAATCATGGATGGCGAAAATGGCGTAAAGGGCAAATAGCGTTGCGTAGTAAGCAGCGCAAATGATGGGCAAACGATGTTTCTGTTGAGTCATGGCCACGTATATTAGGGTCTGACAGAAGCTGAAAAGCGAGAAAGAAAATTTTTCGAAATAGCCAGAAGGCCCTCGTAGTATTTAATACGCTCGTATTGAGCAAATGCTACCCCGTACCATAGTGGCTAATATACGAGATGTGCGTTGAGTCAAAAGTTTGCACACGCATCCATTGTTGCCACCATGATAATATTTTTTTTTTCAGCTGCACTATACTCAGCATGACTGATATTGTGGCCAATGACGATCCGCCACCGCCACTATGGACTTGAGCTGAGGACAAAACCATGGCAATCAAGATATCAATCCTTTGTATAGGTATTCACTCTACTCCTAATACTGCAGGTGCTCATGTTCTATGCGGTTCTGAGATGGGGGACTTTTGCAAGCAAATGGCCAAGGCAGCCACAGCATTCGGATAGCTGCCTCTTAGACGGGTGAAATGTAAATACACGCATGAATCTCATGAAGCAAGGGATCGTAGGATGAAACGGCATGGCAACCAACTGGATTAAGAAGTTGGCGATTATACCCTACCACTATAACTCGCCCCACTTGGCAGGAGACTGTTATACCGAGCACTTTTGTCATCATATCACCGAAAGCATTTGCCCAGGTTGGTGTTGTTTTTCATGTTGTGTTATCTATATATAGGTCACAGAACCCACCATACTGCTGTAGTCATTGCCAACCAACACAACCGCGTAAGGCTGCGATCTTATTTCACGGCACTAAGACTACCAACCCAGTCATCTTTGTTTCTTTATTTGCATCGTGATGCCCGTCAGCCTTCCTTCTGTTGCAAACCCGTCTTCGGTGTACCGGATGCAATCTTGATTGCCGCTTGTGTGTTCAATAAGGCTGGGGCTTTCGGTGAGCTTGGTATGTACCTAGCCGTAAGCGCCAGTGCAAGCCAGAACTTTTGGCACGATCTCTTCTGCTCCAGGCAGTGCGAACACAGGAGAAACAGAAAGTCAAACACGTCTTGTGAAAGTCTTCTGTTCTGGAGTTCACGCAATTGTCGTAGAGATTCTGGATGCTGGAGAATAGTTTGTGTGAAAAGTTGAGTCCGGATTTGAGGTGGGGTTGTTCAGGTAGACATGGGGAACTAGACTCGTGGTGTGCGAACCAGGCGAACCACTTCATGAGGCTTAAAATTTCAGGCAACAGGCTGCATATGGTTGCATGTGGTGTACGATATGGAGCTACATAGGGGGCGGAATTAAAAAGCCAGCATACTTCTTTTGCTTGGGCGCGAACTAATTTGATTTGCCTGAAAATCGTAGTAGATCAGATATAATTCCACGAGCCTCAAGCCGATGATTGAGAATATTTTCTATTCAAGTCAGTTGCAATGTCAACTTTTGACGGAATTCAATTGCAATAATTGCTGCTATTCCGAGATGCTGCCCCGCTTATGCCACCTCGCCTAATTTTGTGCACGCACCCACCCGTTTTCAGCGCAGCTGCCCCGCTTTTGTTTTTGCTGGGGAGCAGTGTTTTCCAAAGGACAACGTCGTTTGACCACGAGATATTTGGAGGGCCAACATCTCTCGTTCTTTCAGCCGGTGCGTCATGTTTTCCGCCAACCAGAGAGGCATTATACAAGAAAATAGGCGATTAACATAGGCAAAGTGAACTTTTCATCGGCCTGGAAGACTCGCCGAGACTGGTTCAGAGTTGCCCACAACGAAAACGCCAGTTGTTGAGTGACTTGTCGTCTTGGGAGCTCTTTCCTCGATTGACAAGTGTGGTCACCGCAGGAGCGCAGGGCTGCCTACGAAAACAGCTTGCCACACCTAGACCGCGTACTTATGTTCGGTAGTAGCAGAGTGTACCCTAGGCTCCAACGCCTTACGTTCAGAATCACAAGACATGAAAACCACGATGACGGGTAGAAAATCGGACATCGACTTTTCGTTCATCAAATCCCTTCGGCGGGCAAACCAGCTGCAGTGTCACCTTGATGGCTGCTCGGCCAGATTCGCCGATAGTGATGAGAGGATAAAAGCCCACTACAACACCAACCATAAGGACCTGCTGGAAAACGACAAGGTAAACCTGACGCAGCTGATCGCGGAATGCCGGAGGTCCAACCAGAACGGTCTTGATCGCAGGTAGGTACTCCCATTTCTTCTTAGCATACAATCCACTGACAGGCCCCCAAAGCAATCAAGTGAACTCACCACAGCCTTCAAGGCCTTTGACCAAGGATGAGCGGCACTCATCAGTCCCAGAGCCTTCTTCCAAGGACTCCAAGGCTGATGACGTCAAGTCTCCTGAGACTCAGCCAACCACAGCTCGGTCAAGGGCTGCCAAGGCTTCCTCTCAAGATCCTGCCTTCAGTCGAAGGCAGCCGCAGACAACTCATCGAGGGCTTTATGATCCAAACAATCCCTCAAAGGAACCAACGCCCGTGAAACCTAAACAACAAAATAATAGGGGCAAGAAACCAGATTCTCACTCTCGTTCTGCGCCCACGGAGGAACCTTCATCTGAGGATGAGCCCATAGCTCCTCTGATCAAGCAACCAGAGACTAGACCAATCTCGCAAGAGCAATTAGTCGCAGAGGTTAAGGGTATTTACGCTGGCTTGGTGATGGTCGAAAGTAAGTGTATCGAGGTCGACAATGCCCAGAGTTCACAGAGTGGAGCGAAGCTCAACAATGAACAATGGCAAGCCTTGATAGCTTTACATAGAACGCTCCTCCACGAGCATCATGACTTCTTTCTGGCTTCACAGCACCCTTCAGCCAATCCTGCTCTGCGAAGACTGGCCTCAAAATAGTAAGTTCATCACGTCTAGTATCTTTGATCTATCTGTTGACATCAAGCAGTGCTATGCCAGCCAGGATGTGGCGCCATGGAATACACTCATTCCTTGAGCTCTTAAGACACCGGCTCCCGGCATCTCTGGAGCACATGCTTACCTTCATATATCTCGCCTATTCGATGATGGCATTACTATATGAGACGGTTCCTGCCTTTGAGGATACGTGGATAGAATGCCTAGGTGACTTGGGACGATATAGAATGGCCATCGAGGACGACGATATTCGCGACAGAGAGGTTTGGACGTCTGTTTCACGGCACTGGTACTCGAAGGCGTCGGACAAGTCGCCCACGACTGGCAGGCTTTACCACCACCTGGCCATTTTGGCTCGGCCCAATGCTCTTCAGCAACTTTTTTATTACACAAAGTCTCTTTGCGTGCCTACGCCCTTTACGTCAGCTCGGGATTCGATCATGACGCTTTTCGACCCCATCTTGAACGCAACTGCGCAGAAGTCTCGCCTGCCTGCAATCGACTCTGCTTTCGTCAAGGCGCACGGAATCCTATTCAGTGGCAAATGCGAAGAAGACTTCTCTGGTGCAACGGAGACGTTCTTCCAGGACTTGGACAACCACATTGGTAGAAGCACCAGACGTTGGATGGAGGCAGGGTACTACATTGGAATCTCCAACTGCTGTGCGCTCCTTTCATATGGGAAAGATGATAACTTTATATTCCAGACCATTCGTCCGCCACGCACAGATGACCCGGCTGATGTTACAATGGAAGAGCCTTCGGAAATGCCCGAGGTCTTCAAACGGGCTCTGCATCTCACACGTGGTACGCAAGAGGTTGTATTTCGACGATTGGCGGACCCGAATGTACTCCCCTACGTTCACACAGTCCTTGTGTTTATGGACCACCTCACTTCTTATCCAACTGCAATGGGTTTGATCGAAACAAGTTTTCCTTGGGGTTTGGCGTCCTCATTGTTGAATTCTTTGCTTTTGTCCTATCGCGACTACGAACGCATTGAAGGTGGCGACTTCCCCAGACCCGAGAAAGAGCTTCCGCGACCTCTTCCCGAGGACTTCGCCATGAAAGGATTGCTTTGGGTGGACAAGTATTATCCGAACGATTTCTTTCGCAATGATAAGATCGATGACGATGAGAAGTACTTTGAGGTGGCATCAATGACGGAAGAAAGGATCGAGCGCATCCTCTGGCTGGCTTGTCGCCTGGCCACTCACAACAAATGGTTGACATACGACAGCACATCACACAAATTTGGAGTTACAACTGATTATGAGCCAAGTCTGGCGTCAAAGCCTCTGGAACAAAACTTGTCTACAGATATGGACGACACAGAGATGTCCAGTGCCTCGGACATGTCAGAGACGGCATCTGAACCGTCAACCATTGCCACGCCAAAGAATATGGACCATGGTGATCAATGGATGATGGATGTAGATGAGGCTTCCCAGAGTGGTCCAATCGTCAAGCAGTAGCAATCAATCATTTTCACGTACAACACATGTGGTGTTCTATTCATTACTCTTCTTACTTTTGGCCTTGACTCTGTGTGGAGCCTGAGTGCGATGGTCAATCTTCACAATTGACTGACGCCTTACTTAGGAGGACTTCCGGATCAACAATTGCATATTGGCGACCCCTATCCGCCGACAAATCCAAGATCCCTCATCCGAAAAGCTCGATCAATATACCGAACCTTGCAAGGTCATCAAACATGCTCATTTGGCTCCGGCGGTCGGATACGACTATGTAACCGTGCCGCATAGATGCCTACAACGCTGATCCCTGGTCCACAACCAATGAGGTGGAGACGAAAGAAGGCAACCAGTTCCGCCATGTACCAGCCTCCAGGAACAGGAGCTACCATCCCCGGTTGAAACAGGGTTCAACTGTGAGAATTTCAGAACTACAAAGAAATGGCTGGGCAAAGTGTCAAAATGCAGGAGGTGGCGGCCGCAGGATCAAGATCATTCAAGGAGGATCTACGACGCTCTTCAGCCAATGCGCCCGGTGAAGCCGCTTACTGAGATCGAAATCAGCCTCAGGTATGCAGGGCAACACCCGAGTATTGTCAGTCAGTAGTCAAACATATTATGATGAAGTTTGATTTTCCTTAGACATCGCACACGCACGGCTTAATAGCTAATTTGAGTTTTAATTACCGTAGAATCGCATTCTATGGCGGTAAGAAATGTTACTTTATGCTGATGATATAGTAGCAATATAATTTAGCAACAAGGCAACCAGGCACTAATCCGCTTCAAACTCCGGGACAGGGAGGTAGGTAAGCCCCGGTCCAAATTCAATTACATATCCCGCATACCTAGACATTGGAAAACCAGCTGGTGGGTTTTCTCATCCAGCCATTTTCGAATTCACTCGCATTTGCGTGCATTGAATCCGAGTTATAGATCTGACAACATGAGGTAATATCAAATTATCCTTCTATACACACACACCTTGTACCCACTCCCTTGCTCGAACACTTGCCTTGTTATTATCCTTTCGGTGAGTCCCCTCACGAACTTGCTTATCTGATCCACGAATAGCTCTGCGATCGGCTGAGGATGCCCATATTCAATAATGACACATTTTAGGCCAGCAGATCCACTGGAAGCAACATTAGCGGTCGCAATGGCTAACCTCAGGCTGGAATTCTCTTGCGAAGTAGTCTCACTGGTTCCCCCATCATGTCAGGCAGAAATGCGCAAAAAGGCACTCTGCGTCTCTCAATGGGCTGCGAGGTATATGTGTGCTGCCTCGTGGGTTAGTTCAATTGGACGTTGACAAACATTTGCTCTACTGTATTCAGCGAATGGAACCCCCAAAACCAATCTTGATGTGAGTACATACAGTAAGTGCGGGGTCATTTTTTGGGGTACGGATATCTTCCTAAGTGAGGATTGTATCCATCTATGCACATATACGAAGAGTAAATAAAATGCGAAGCTTACAGCTCCAGAATCAATTGACCACTCAATACTGGCCCCCAAGCTTACAAACAACAGAAATATCAAATCATTTCCGATGGTCCTACATTTACCCCAATATGATCAACCAGTAGCCGAGCTTTGTTCGCCGGTGAGAGTAAGCATGGAGATGACCTACCGAAGTGCACATAAATCGTCATAGAGGACGGCATTCTCGGACTGCCATCAACCTTAATTCCGGACATTCCTCTCAAGGTGATCACTAGTGAATGACCCGATGCATTCAAGCCACAGGAAAGTATGACCACAGACAAACATGATAATATGCAAGGAGGGGATATTTCTGTTCGGTAAACTAGGTTGAGTATCGCAGATACTGTACATCATGTCACCCGGCTGGCTCCATAGAGATACGCGCATGAGCGATTCCAATAGGATCGCGGAAGCGTGACGGCATGCCGAAATGCATGGTAGTATTTGCATCTATCGACCGCTCGACTACCAAACCTAGGAACTTAGCTGAATATAAAAGTGGCCCGCAGCCAGCCATGGCGTTCCAGCCGGACCAGCCCTACGAAATTCGAATATATTGCCTTGCCGAGCTTGCAATGTGAGGGGGTGACATACCTTTCCTGGCTTGCCGTATCTATCGTCTTGCATAAGGCTGCGTGCGGGCAATACCACACATTATCGTGTGCCCAGCATGCGATGTGTGGGTGGTACTGAGTATCATTGAGAAGCAGACGCTCGTGGCCTCTTTTCCGCCTCTGATTGTGCACGTTGGCCCGGACCACGGAACAATACAAGCCCACGATCTCCCCTCCCGGGTTTCCAGAAGAAGTAAAGAAGTAAAAAATGGTGGTTGCACTTCCGTTTCTGCTCGGTTCTCGACGAATAGCAGAACACCCTCTTTATATACTGGCGGCACGCACGGGTCGGTTCAACTATAAGCAGTTCCCCAAATGACCCACGTTGCGATCACGTTGCGAATTGTCCCCCATCCTTTCGCGGAGCACATGGGCTACGGAAGGCGTTCTCTGTCTCAGTCTGTCTCCGGGCCATGGACCCGGCTCAAGATTGCCATTGGCTTTCTTCGGTGAGCGTGATATCGCGATGTGCACGCAATGGCTTTTTGGTGATGACATAATAAGGCAATCAGTCTCAGAATCACCACCTCCTGTTCAGCGATGACCGTGCCCGGCTGGATAGAAACAGTTGCAGCGAGGCTATATTCGGGGTCCGATGCCTCTTTTTCCGGGTCTTGAAATGTGTCCGGTGGGATGTCAAATGAAAGTGGAAAAGCGACAAGAGATGCACGATCGGCACCGACGGTATATACCAGGGCACCCGGTTGGGGTGATGAAGAGGCAGCTGCGCGGGGACAAGTGTTCGGTGACCGACCGAGGCCTGCTTCCAAATTCAAAGGCTTAATTGTGGCTAAGATTGCAGTGAAGTCCACTGTCCGACCCCAAACCTTTCCGATTCCTTTTGGTGGGGTTCAAAATCGAATTGCAGTGAAATCGTACGAGTTACAGCACTGAATATAGCACTGCTGCAGGGCTGATTGGCTTCCAGGCACCGGTATAAAACTTGATCTGATTGGTCTCTGTATCCTATATACCATCACCATCACAGAACACAGCCCGCCTCAGCGGCCTGAAGAATACGCATCGACGCGCGTGCGAAAAGCATCATGTCAGGGGCTGAGATGATCTTACAGCACTTTGCTTCATGATGCGCTCCTAAAAATGTCAATCAATTGACGTTCCGACGATGCCGGGTACGACAATCTGGCGCCAGCGGCTTTCACGGCCATTGGCGATGCCTCAAGGACACCTGCTATCCAAGATTCATTACATCGACAGGTAGAGTGGGTTTATTATCCCGTATCATCCGGTTTCAGGTGGAGGCTTGGACGGTCGCCTTGTTTGTAAAACATCGTGCGATGGAGATGGTGACGAGTCCCGACAGCGGCAGTGCTGGTATCATGAAAGCACAATAAGAACGCCTCTTGGCGCTCGGGCTTGGTCTTCGAGGTACTACCGGCACTCGCTCAAGGGAGATATGAGGATACTGATAAGTCATTATAGGCAACGTATAACATATCTACTGCCTGAGAAACATTGCAATAAGCAATGTACGAATTTACTTAAAAATGTATGGAAATGTGCATGGCAGACACCAAGAAGGAATAGTAATCCAGTGAAAACGTGCTTAAATAAAGTCCCAAAATTGCAATTCCAAGATCATTCAGAACACCAGCTACAATCCAGTCAGGAGATATGATCATTCAAGCTGCAGACCTTTGGGTCATATAGACGGTTCTTTCGAATGAGTTCTAATGGGTCGAGTGCCACGATATGTGATGTAAAGCATAAAAGAGAGAATTTATTATCGTCTTCTATACATGAAGTTTATATCAAAGACATAATAGAAAAGTTATGGATCCAGATACTTCTTTTACAGGAAGTATTTCATTTCTGTAGTGGATCTCCTTCTGAATTTAATTCCATCAGTATCATAAACTGAGCAGTCAATATATCTTGTTGGAAATCAAAATACAATATAAGGAGTTGTTGATCAAGGCTCAAAGAAGGAACACGGCAAAAAGACAAAATGACCTTAGGCATGACCATGGACAGTGAACTCGTAATGATATCTACACTTGATAAATCTTGAAGGATATATGAAATCAAAGAGTAGGTTCTAGAAACAGGCGAAGTCTTGACATATATTTGTTTGCGCGGGAGCTTTTGAAGGTTTCGACGGAGCTTCGAGCCATGACGATTGATCATTGATCAGGCATTGAAGTATTATTATTTACGGACACATCCGACAAAATTCCGAGTCAAATCATCAGTTACGAAGTAGCCATGAAATAAAAAAAATGTCATTCGAGATTGTTCAAGTCGGCGTGCATGCAGAGTCTTGCATATTGACATTACACTCGTTCTAACTTCTCGTTGGTTGATGTAGGGAGTACAAGTCGAATGATGTTTTCTAAGCAATGCATAGTTTCTGGACAGCATCCCAATGTCAAGAGTACCTGTCAGATAGATAGCAATGGACAAAATACAAAATGATTCCTTTTGCAACCTGCTGATATTTATTTTTTGCTTTGGTGCTCAGTCCGTGAGTGATGCGATTTGTCGCCAACCCGCAATGCTCAACTTTAGCATTTGGGTGGGCCCACCACGAGGTACCTATGGCCCAGCTAGTTCGCGCCTACCGTACCACCTGCGGCGCCATGAAAACTTTGCTACCTGCCCCATTGTGTAGTGTCATAATTTTAAATAATGTCCCCTTCTTCAACAAGGTCTGTTGGCAGAATTGGCATTGCGTCTGACTACGAGCGGCTTCTTTACGAGGTTGTAATCAGTTGACATCAGGAAATATAGCATCGTCTTTGGGGAACGAGGAAAATCCGAGACGGGAGCATCTGAACTACCCTGACTACAAATAGCTCGCAGGGGGTCGGCGCGGGAAGTGTGGATACCGCTAGAGCCGAAAGGGGGAAAGTGGAGTGGGAGCCGCGGCCCCTGTGTTTGGCCCCTGGCGTGGCCAACCCAGGAGCTCGTCTCCGATTCCTGGTTCCATCCCCAGGCAGACCTCTTTTTTGGCCCTTTTTGAGACTATGTCGATGATGTTTTGTTGTCGTTGATGATTTTTTGCATCTCTACAGTGTTCTGCTGAGTATTCTGCGATCGTGAGGCCGTCAGTAGATTGTGTTGTGTGATGGGGATTTTTTGACGGGCGGCGGGCCAAGCCTCGCCAACCGAACTACACTATGTCCCAAGCAGTTGCCATTTCTTTCTGTCGACGTCACTTGAATGATCAAAAAAGGTTGTTTCGGAAACTTGGACTTTACAACTAGGTGCTTGTGCCTACCTGCAATGTTCGTGGTTGCCAACTTCAACGGTGTGTCCTCTACCCTCCTTGACATCTCTCTCTCTCGTTCTTTCCAGGTTTTTATCACTCCACGACTTGATGGTTTTCTGCTCCGGACTGGCACGCGAAATGCAGCTCCCTTGATCACCACTAACACACGAATCGCAACCTCATTAATTCTCTGCTTGAGACCGGTAACCGAAGCCCGATCCCCAGTTCCCACCAAACACCAGGATGTCGAAGTCGGAGGAAGGCATTCTCCCGCCTCCAGCACCAGATACGAACCGAAGTCTCTTCCTTTTTCACCACCTTCAAAGTCGACCATCTCTTCCTAATGAGTTTTTGACGTAATCTGACTGGCCAAGAGGGCTCTTTCCAATAACGAGGATTTGATCAAAGGTTGTTTAGCCCTAAAGTCCTTTGTCCTTTCTAGTTGAACCACGCCACAACGCGGACTTCTCTTCCCTTTGCACAACGGACACACATAACCAAAGTTTTTCCCCTTTTCTACGACAAATAGCTGGAACACGCTGGATCTCCTTTGCATCTCACGAATCATTCAGCATCCGAATCAAGTTATCATGCCGTCGTCAAAAGAGAAGGAAAAGGGCCCGCTCCCGCAAGTTGCCTGTTTGTCGGAACTCGGTAGAAGGTCCTAGTTTTCCTGTTGTTGGTTAAAAAAAAAGAGAATATTATTACTAGACACAATCATTCTACAAAAGTCTCCGTACCTAGGTCGCATTGGTGAAAATACGCTTTTCTTTTTTACGTTATAAAAATAAAATTATTTTCCAGAAATAGTATAAAATATTTCGGAAGAATGTTTATATTCCTAAAATTTATCCAAATCTAATATTTCTTTTTTTAAGCGGTGAATTTGCGACCTTTGGACAAAGCATATTCTGTAGTCGGTCCGCAGACTTTTGCAAGTATAGTATAGCAATTCCTCTTACCTCGCGAAACTTGCCAACTCGAATGGATCCGAGCGACATACTCATCGCTTTCATATCAGAGTCGCGCAAAGATCGTCAAGGACTACAATGCTGATCTATGCGCCTACCTATGGCAGAAGGTCCTCTACAATTCTTGGTAAAGTATCTAATGGTATTTCTGACAATGTCAATACACTGATGCATTTTTGTAGCCGTTACGACAATTACTGGAACCCCGGTACAAGCAGGTGTCGTCGACTAGGGAAGGGCTCTCTCCGAGTCATCTCGAACACGTTTCCATAGGTCATCCCCATCAGTATAATAAATAGAACAAGCCTGTCCCTAGGGTGCGGACTTGTGCGGACTTGACGGGCGGCCCGGTGAAAGTGAGGTTCAGCACGGGCAGATCAAAAGTGACAGAATTACTGACCAGTGTCATTTCTCGGATCCAGTCGCTTTGTTCATTGGTTCCCATGCTCCGTCAGTAAAGAATAGTGCCCATCAAATGCAGCTGCAATCCATCAGATATGCGGAAAACTGCTTCCCCGATGTGAACTGCCGCGGGCCGATGCGAGGAGCCCTGTTTGTCATGCTTGTTGTGCTTTAGCGACCTGGAACAGTGGATTGCACTGCATTTTAGCGCCCGTTCTAGGCCAATCCCGTGTTGTAGTGGGCTCTGTATAGTGTATCGGACCGCCAATCAGCTGACCTAGCGCCCTCTTCAGAGTATAATGTCGCAGTGTTATCATGCTCGACAGAGATAGCAATCTTGAGCCCATGACCACCAGGAGCCGCACGTAGAAAGCGATGGAGTGGTATGCAGCTAGCTAGATTGATGTGCCATGGCCCATGGTCAAGTGCGGAGGCGGAAATGCCCATCGCGGGTTGGCGGCCGCATATGAACAAACCTTCTCTCTGACCCCTTGATGGAACAGTATTAAGCGCGTTTGCCATGTAATCTACTATGCGCGCATTGCTATATTGCTCTGGTCGTCATGTTATACATGTGCAATGTAACATGTATGTCATTCCCGTCGAGTAACACTGGTCGTTCACCGGTTGAACCGCTTCAGAGTCTCTCTGAGAACATCAAACCTTGACAGCGACATGTACGTCCAGCCCAATGGAGAACACTTTTCAGCTCGAGGCCATCCTTGCAAACTGCGAGGGAATTTTGTAGACTTGCATCAAAAGTATGGAGCGTGACGAGCCGTGTGCGCATTCAGCTAATCTGATACGCCAGCCTTTTCCCATTGGCCGTCTTTATTTCTTTCTGGTATTGCCTTTCACGCCGCATGCGTCGAGATGCAGGCGTCAAGGGGTTGTATCCATCCGGAGATTGACTTGGAATCAGTCAATATATCATCATAGGGCTTGCTGATCGCGATGCTCTGGGGATTCTGGCGCTTTGATTTGGTCGGTTGGGAGCCTTGCGTGGAATAGCAAGGTTCAAATGTTTGTCGCGGAGAGGCAGCCACGAGACCAGGACGCGATCGACTGGTCATTGGAGATAAGAATGGATCATCAGACAGCCTCACCGAAATGTCTATCGAATGAAGATGAGAGACAGGAAGAGCGTCGAGGGAATCAGGAGCGATGGCTGGGAAGACGTAAGGGGGCTGTTAGCGACTCATATAGGCCAGCACGCGGTAAAACCAGGCAAACAGAACATGGTCAGGTATTCGCCACCGTCCCGACAGTTTGGAAAACTTCCTTCAATCTAACTGGAAGAGACCTCTGTAGACTTGATTAGTAGACTACGGTGTGAATCTACAACCGCCGTGTCTTGATCCTAGACGGCCCTGACCTATCCGCGTGGCCAACTGACGCAGGGACAGACCAACAGTATCAGCGGCACCAACAATTAAGGCGTCCAGCCCCCAAGCCCATGGCATTCGTGGAACCTCCGTAAGGCTGTGAAGATATGAGCGAGAAGCTCGAGCGAAAGAGCTCCGTGGTGTTCGAGCATTCAGGGCGTGTCCTGTGCCGACTTATATACACAGAATAGAAGTGCGACCACGCGTGCCTCGGACAGGACGTTTCGCCAAAAACGACTATCCGTTCGCAATCTACAGCCTGCTTCCTTTATTGTCAAGAGCCGGCTGTTCTGTTTCCCCAGCTCGGGGTTCTTCCCCTCTCGCTGGTAGGACTTTGACTTGACCGAGACCTCCATGCTCCCCGACCCACGGCCCCTCGACATAGCGGAACACTCGAGTCATACCATCACTGCGGAAGATGACACGACGATAATCGAGACGAACATCATCCTTGACCACGAGTCAAGGCTTCCAATCCCCGTCGTGAACACATTGTCGACAAAGACCAACCCCAGCCTGACGTTGATCGGGCCTGACTCGGCGTCGACGAATCTACCGACATCCTCGCCAACCATCCAAGTCGACGATAGCCACCAGAACGATATAAACCCGAGTCGACCCGAGTACGCGACAAGTGCATCGATATTTGTAGTCCAAGTCACGACCTTTGTCCCCTACCGAGTCGAGTCGTCCCTGAGGCGTTGATAGTTCAGTCGACAGATATTTACACAATGGGCAAACTGAGGACCTCTCGACAGTAGAGTGTCGTAGGAGCAGAACAGTAGGCCATCTTCCGTCTCTCTCTTCTAAACCGAGCTGCCATCCATCCGCTCGGCTCATGGTACTGGCACTTCGCTACCTGTGCAAGAAGCACTACTAGGAGAAGTCGTGTACATGACTCGTTTCCTATGCAGATGCTCGTCGAGAGAAGTGGTCTGCACTCTCGAGGGAATTCGTCCGTCTAGAGACAAGTTGAGCTCGAATATCTCGCGTACAAATAATTGTTCAATGTGTGACGTAGCGTTTAGTACGTCTCGTCTTGTCGAGTACGATAACGTCACACGGCTTGACTGTACCTTTCATTGCCGCACGTAGTGGTATCGGCGGCATCCATTTACTCGGACAGATAGGTTTCAATCTAGAGGCCATAGGTCTACCTAGTTATGTATTGTAAAGCGTGATAGGAGTTCTGATATGGTACAGACTTGCTCCAAATTCAAACAAAAGTAGGTATATGGGAAGTGTTTTACATGAACTCGCATTCTAAGAGAGAGATTTGCTCCTCGTGCATTGTGGATCATGTAAGATCAAAGTCACCGAGTCAATCACGGCGCGACGTCTAGTCTTTTCTCGATGAAATCTGATCAAGATCTCCAAGTTGAATGGCGGGAGACCATCGGAGCAATGCAGGATCTTCTCTGGCAAAAGACGGCCGGGACCACACCATGAGCGATGCTATCACCAGCGCCGAGGCCAAGTTCCTGAAACCCCTGAAAAGCGCAAAGGCACTGCTGAGAAAACCCAGAATAGAAGCACACACATACGCCATCAATACCCCATAGATAAAACATCTAGGCTCTTGTTGACGGATCGAGGAATCGACTTTGGCGGTAGTTGCCTTACTACATGCGATCGCCCGACTCTACATACAAGATAGGCAGACCCAACACTATCAATATAATCACTATGCCGAACCTCAGGGAAAGGTTAATCGTGGTCCCATCGGTCAAGACAGTGTTGTTACGACATCGCAAGACACTTTCTGAAAATGACATCCTGACTAGACACGACAGTTGAAAATGGCCCAGACATCCCACTGTGCAAGTTCAAAGAGAGATGAATATATTTCCGGGTAGTAGTATATGGCTTGTGGCAACACCAAGGAGAAAAGAGTTAGGGCCTTCCTCCGAGGAACGAACAGTCGGTAGTATAGGACAGTAGCAACAACCCCGACGCTCCATCCCCTTATTTGGCAAACATACATTGCTCAAATGCCCCTGAGACTTACAAAGCCTAAATGCCAGGCGAGCAAGTAATCTTTCGAGCTTGTCTTGGCAAAGGCAATCATCAACTTTCTTAGAATAATAAAACACTACTGCCTAGCCAACGTGCACCGGTCGTGTGGCTCGACCTGAACAACAAGGGCAATCAACTGACGGTGCTGCTGTAGCTATGGGCTGATTTGGCTGCTTTTGGTCACTGTATCGCGCTGCAACCTTACAGACAGTGGTGTCGCTTCGTGCCACTCCTGTACACCATGATATATCAGATTACATGCAGTGATACCCATGGCTACATGTTCCCCCTTGTCCGTTGAGGCTCTGCGTATCGGTCTCGCCGGCAGATAGACGGAGCTCGCAGCGGAGCTGGGCTACTTTCTGCCTCGCTTTGATGATGAGATACCAGGCACTTGCTGCCATGGGACGGCATCTTTGGTATCTGATGCTCGCTCAACACAAGCAGAGATGGCAATACCTCGTAGCAGATTGATGGCATGGGCCGGAACACAGGCCTCGGAGCTTATACACCATAATTCTGACTTTGGGCCGGTATAGTATATCAAAGCACACGAGTTCCATGTACTGCACACTATAATACCCACCATAGCTACTCCAATGACACTACGGACATCGCTTTCCCTAGTGCTAGAACGATGGTGGTCATATGGATCGTTGTATACGTATACGAAGCAGAACGGACATCCCCCATGAATGACAAACAACCCAACATGCTTCTCATACTCAGCTGTTGGCCTTGCCTACCACTAGTCAATTGCTCTTTTGCATCACCCGATCCCCTGTGTCTATTCCATGGGCACTATTCAAGGGCAATGGCATCCAATCCCTGTATACCATCGTATCGCTCTTTCATACTGATGCGATACTAGACCTGCAACGCCACACGAGGCATACACCCTGATAGTTAGTTCGTAGGTATCAATGCTGAGTACAACGAGCTCCATCAGAACTACGATTGCAGTGCCTAGGCAGTGCCTCAATGCCGGCCTTTGCAGGACTGCAGATTTCTGTCGATCTTTGAGTATATGCTCGAAACACAATCCACTAAAAAGAACCATACTGCATATAACCCCCGGTTATTGATGCCCAAATACGTCCAGTGGCTGCAGACTACCCATACTGTCGGGTCAAACACAGCCTGGTTTAGAAGGTTGCCTTATTCAGGCGATGAGCTGCGGAAAGGTCTCTAGGATTTCTTAGTACTCTTGCCATGTGTCCTCAAAGCCACTCGATCGACATGACGGGCTAGGTTGAATCATTCTTCAGCGGCTTCCTGCGCGTCAATGACCCTTTACATGTTCCTTAGCTGCCATGTAAGGGACAGCTTGATGAAGAACGCCTCACCGTTGAACTCATCAATGGAGCGTAGTCGACCGCACTTGAACGCGCGGTAGCCAGTGACCTGAGACTTGCATGACAAAGCGAGTTTGGAAGTGACGATGATATCCTTCCATCAATTTCCCAGTGGAGTTTGATGACAGTCATCTCACTGACCGCCGAAAAGGCTATGCCGACGGGATAGTAGTGATTGCCATGGCCAACATGAGCTTGCGTACCGAATAGGCAGGTCTTTGTGTGATAGTGGACTGAAGGCTGCCGACACGTCCATGCAACACTTTGTACTGCTGACAGTTGCATAATAGATGTGCGGCTCCGACAGTCGGCCTGAAGATGTCTCCAAGCGGCCCGTTTATAGACCCATCCCACCCATGACTGTTGACATTCAGCCATTGGCTTGCAAAGCTGGACCGAAAAGACCAACCCGCCGGTAAATCGCCTCTATCATTATGATTAGAAGCGGCAGGGGCGCCATGAACCGTCTTAACAAGCGCTCTGGCCGCCAAATCCAATCCGTATCGATGTGACCGTCGTTGTCGCACGCTCGTTCTTATTGAATGAGATGCAGTCGAATCGTTCCCGGCCGAAGTGATTGATGTTGGTTGACCCATTACCGTCTCCATATATGCAGAACAGCCTTCATTTCGGGGGAACGCGCCTTCAATGGAGCAGAGATAAGGTAGCTGCCGTGACCAAGATCCAATGTGGCTTGCATAAATGGTCACAAGTAACGCGCGGCCCGTTGCTACCGCCAGCGCTTCCGTTCAATGGCACTGTAAAGGCAATAAATAACCTTAATCATTCAGGTTCTGGCCCTCTAGACGAGTGAATAGTTAGTCGCGATATCGACAAGGGTATTTCGCCTAGACAAGAGTCAGCCATTGTCTGCAAACCGGGTTTGGAATCTGGATGGGAGCTCGGCAAAAACACAAGATACTATAGCCGACTATATCCTCACAACCATGCCATCCAGTGGAGAAGCTGGGACGGGGGCACTAGTACTCTGTAGATCACGATCCCGTTCCTTGAAAATATCTCTCTCTCTCTAGTCCCGATGGAGACAGATATGTGATGTGATAGAGATATCTGTAAGCGCGCAGGTGGATCCCATTGCTCGAGCCCACGAACCTGGCCAGCGGATGGGCGGTGTTCATGGTTTGCAAAGAAGCCCGGATCATTGGTTTCAATAGAGATTCTCGTGGCTGCAATCTGTATTTGGCCGCATGCAGGTTGTTATATATTGTGGGTGGGGTAACTCGTACTTGACAGCAATTTTCTTGGAGGTGATTCAGCTCAGCTGCCGACAAGGGTTCTGTCATTCCGGTGGTCGATGGGGGAATTGCTTTTTCTTTTCTTTTTCTCTTTTTTCTAGCTTGTCAGCCATTTGACAGCGACGATCATGTCTCAAGTGTGGATTTACTCATCTTCTTCATTGGATAGAACGTGTATGACAAGACCTCCACGACTTTCTGTCTAAAGTGTTTGGTGACAGTCAGAGCCTGATGAAAAGCTGAGTCTGGGTAGGTTGATGGGGGCCAGCCTCCAGGTATGCCAGGCCCTACATGATGCATGCAGGAGGATGCTTGACCGGAGGCTGCAAAGCAGATTGGGCTGTTCTCTTTTTCACTGCAATGTCTAGACGGCTGGAGACGGCGTCTCCGAATTCAGACACGGGATGGTGATGCTGTGATGGTCCCTCGTACGATGTGTTGGACTCTGCCGGCGCTGAAAGGCAGGAGCCGTCGTCTGCAGGTGGTTCCCCTCGCTGTCGGCGCTAGAAATCTCAGATAGTGGTGACAATATGTGATCAGTAAGGCTCCGGGGCCTGCCAAAAGACTGCATCATCTCAGTCAAGGATACGAATTACCAAGGGTCAGTACACCCGAACCTGGTGCAATTTCGAAGATCAGATCTCCCGGGTATGGTTCCCAAGGGAAGTGCTTCCGAGCACAACGGGAAATAATGTCAAGTCAGGGAAAGTACGCCTGATGATCCGGGTGGCTTGCGGTCCGTCAACCTGCCCAAAGACCTCCGGACTCGCCAGGGTCTTCATCCAGTCATCTTCAGAAGGTACTGGGAGCAGGTCGTTTCCCTGGAAAGGCTGACATGACCTGGGTCAGGCAGGTTCAACAGAGATTCCCCCGCAAGCCCACCTCGATGCGCGTGCAGCTCCCGACTGCCGCCTCGGGCCATGGTTCACCTGTCTGTGGCTTGCAGGCCCCGCTGGTGTTGCAGCGAGCTCAAGCGGGAAGGAAACAGATGAGAAGCACTGCAAGATACCATAATTAGTCTTCGGTTCCGGTACCATAAGCACAGAGTCGAATCCAACTTACCTAGACAGTCTCCGGTCCTTTCAAAGGACGAATATACCCACGAGAAGCGCCCACTGATGCCCGTCAACCTGATTTGGCCGCCGTCCCTACCAAAAAACGCCCCGGAGATACTAGCACTGTCTGCCTTGTTGACAAAGTACTTCCGTGGTCCAGCAACACGAACGCTAGGCCATAGCATCGACGGGCTACTCAGTGTGCCTTGTTCCTCTGGGGTCGTCGTATGCTCCATCAGGCATGTCTTGCCGCGCTCAGTTCTCAACAATCAATCTCCAGCGACTGACCGCCAGTGCTCTTGGGGAGAGTATATTATCTTGATCTTGAGAACGAGGCGATGCCCACATCTCCATCGTCATCGAGTACTCGTCGCTTCAAGACCGGGCACTTTTGCATCATCGCTGATATCACTGTCGAGGCACCTGACAAGTTACACTGCCCGCGCCCCAGCGACATCCCATCCGACGCCCACCCCTGAGCCCTCGATTCGAGAAGCGGTGAACGACCACAACGAATAGATAGATACCCAACTGCTAACCGACATTCTTGATTCGACCTGGGCAGAATCTTGTTGACTTTAGGTTCGTTTGAAAACTGGCATAGAAACCTGGCATCACCATGTCGTTGATGGCTCCTGGTTTGACTGACCAAGCGTTGCTGCCTTGTCTCGGTGGTTCGCGGACGAAAAAAAACCAAGGCGAATCAAGCTCATTGGCTACGGCGTTGTCGTGGTACTTTACAACCTCAGCAAAACCGACGATCTGAAGGCTCTAGATTTGTTGAACACTGCCACCCTCGAATGGTGATAAAAGGAGGGTCGTCGGAGTCTGCAAACCGGAGGTTCGAATAGCGATACGGCGCCAACCTTTCCATCCCATAACCACATCTTTCCATTACTGCCGAACAACAGCTGGTCATGTCGTCGTATCCGCCATCGAGCCCGAGTTGGCCTGAGGGCTACCCGGCCGAACCATTCCAAAGCAGTGTCGCCTATGATGAAGCAGACTTTGGCGTTGACGAAGCAGATGTCGATGTAGACGAGATCGAAGTCTACGACACGCCGGACCCTTATCCGCAACCACCAATGTCCCTTCATCAGCCTCACACCTTCTCTGGTTACAGCACGACAAACACATTTCCAGGTTATGACTCAGCGAACCAGTCGTTCGAGACTTCTGGGGATAACTTCACTGGAAGCCCTCCGCCTTCAGATGAAACTTATGCTGCATACGCCCTGTCCACTCCAACCGGGTCTCGGTACGATGCAATGAGTGGCCACACACAGTACCATATGAGAGACTACAGTCCTCATCAGGTTAGCTCTGACCAAGGGAGATATCCGTCACGTCAAGACTCCTCCGATGAAGGGATATACCCGTCGCAGCAAGACCCCTCCGGCCAAGGAGGGTATTCGTCGCCTCGCGATGGTACAACTCCTACTCGAAGTGAAACTTGGAGCTCCTATTCCTCCACGGAGCCAAATCAAGGCTCTGTCATGTGAGTTGCTCCTTTAGCGAGGCGTCGGGCGGTCATTAACGTTCTTCAGTGGTGACGACGAAGATTATGACGAAGATGATCGACGAGAGGCAAGACTGAGGGATGCATCTCAACAACTTGATGCGTTCGACCGCCACGGTATTCAGGTGCCTGTGGGTGGTCGCTACACCGTCAACCCACTTCAGATGTTTAAACCGGAAAGTACGCAAGAAGAGACTCCAAGAAGACGAAAGGGGAAGAAGAAGTCCAGCAAGAAGTAAGAGAGAACCAATGCAAGTCAAAGTAGGTCTTCGAGCCGTTGAAACCTTTGAAAGAAGGAAAGGGCGAAGACGCCACGAGGTCGAGACATTTGGAAGTTGTGATAAGGAAGCATACTATTGAAGGATTGCGAAAGAGAATGCTTGGGTTCCAGATGATGAGGACATTCGTTTGACGGGTGTTGTATCAAGGAAAATTCTTAGAGTGCTATAACATTCGTTCGTCTATGTCTCTTTGATATTTCAAGTATAGACGCAGCTGTTGTAGCGGGAACCAGCTCCTACAGAAAGGTGCCCGTAGTTCTTTTTACTGTTAAATATATTCAAGATCAAATTTCCAAACCACTCGTGGTGACGTACCATTCTGCGAAACATCCTTGCTTTAATACGAATAATTCCCCTTTTTGTCATCACGGTGGCAACGGCCATCCCGTATTCTAGAAGCCGCCTATGGAACAGGTGGCAATATACTGATAGGAGTATGTTACGAATGCATGATTGAAGAGGAAGTATGTACCAGGAATTCAGTTCAAAAGGACCCGTGCAATATTCCTCTGTCTTTCCAAGTCCTCGTTAGCGTCGTTAAAGACGGACCGCCGACTCCTACATATATGTCAGAGTCCAAACATTTGATGCTTTATTTTGTTCAATTGAAACCTTGGCGGCAGGCCCTTCAAGATTATCTGCTGCCTCGATGGAACACGTATGAGTACTCGTCAGCTATGCAGGCCTGCGATCGAGTGGTGTACAGCGTCCTGGCCGGAGGCCCCCGAAGTGGTACGAGGATTTCATAGGCTAGCATAAACCCGTATATATAGCCTCTGAAAATTCCAACACCATGGATTGGAGAATACTGCTCAACAAAAATGTGCAAGTGAGTCAGTGCAGTATCCTTCATTGCCTGATCACCTACTCAAGCATTCTGAATGGTGCCCAATTATTCGCCTCCCGGAAATGATTCGCCGCCACCTCGCCGGCCGAGAGAATTATTTCCGTCCTTTTGAATCAGGCAACAGGAGTGAGGGAGCGAACTTGGGGACTGGCTGGTGATAAAAAGAAAAATCTGTTGTGCTGCGCAAACCTGCAGCTTCTCGCCTCGCATCTGGGACACAGCCCCTGCATAGCCCCCCATCTCCAAAGACGCACCGCGCAGTGCCGACGATTACATAAAGCCACGTGCTATAGCTAAGCGAATCTGCAAATACATAGACGGATTCTTTCCTGCAGCCACCCGCAGCCGGTTCCCGGGTTTGTGACAATATGATCCGCAATACAAAGGGGTGGTCACCTCATCTGTTGATCAAGCAGGAGGAGCGGGAATTTTCTTACACTCCACACGATATCCTCTCTGTGTAACCATATGCAACATGATTCGCGCCATGCTACCTCGAGATGTGGCATCGAGTCAGAGCCGCATGCAGAGAAGGCCGAGTGGCATTGTTCTTGCAGGACAACCACCCCAATGGGGCGGGCCAACGACATCTCAAAAGCAAGGCTGACTATTCTCTTGACGATACTTGAGTCATCCACGCTAAAGTCGAGATATCATAAGTGGTTTGGTCCATACCTATCTATCATCAGGGATAATCCTGATACTTGCGAGTACGTTTGGCCATTGAAACTGATCTACCTAGTATGGCAAACCAGTCCGTGATGGCTAGCCTGAGAACCCAATGCACAAGATGCATGGAGCTTAATAAGTGTCCCCAGATGCCGCATTCGGACTTGAGCCTTGCTAGGATTGGTTGAGACTGACTCGCCATTCCAACCATCTCCCAGAATTAGAATCATGATTCGGCTATCAAGCACTGACAATTTTATAGTCACTCCATAAGCTTCGGCTAGGGCTGTTCGGATGTTTATACTCCACGTTCATACATGAATTGATCATGCACGGGCACTTGAAAGTTGATATGCAAGGTACAATTTGCAATCTAGCTTGCTATCAAATTCAGCTTCTAGATTCCCAGGTAAGAAGATAAGACATCCGGATTTGTTCCTACCCAGCTCGCTTACGGCTTATTAGGAGAAGCGTCTGGCGTTAGGTCAGGAATAAGCGCGTCTTCTGCTGGCCAACTTTTTTGGCCGCCTTGGGAGGTCCAATCCCCGAGAGCCGAGCACTCTACGAGTACATCTTCGTGATTCTCTCAGCCAACCAAGACCAAGACAGGAAAGATATCTCAAACCGATCGTGGCCGAATCATATCCTCGCTCGGCTATGCGGCTGACAATGACGCAAATCAACGTCCGACAAGGAGCGTTCGAGTGCCACGTTCGTTGCATCACAAACAAGATCGCCAACTAATTGCGGTCCCCACTACATACGAATGGTGAAGGACAAGCCTCCATGAGGCCCATGCCACCGGCCGCGACCTCCTCTTAGTCTGCGCGCTTCTTCCCCTTCTCACCCGCCAGCGAATTCGTTCATAATCCGTGTCAATCATGTCCAATTGTATGCTAAATCATGGTATTGAATATGCAGGTACTATCCAAAATGGAAGATGCAAATCTCTGGTCTTCTCCGCATCGGGTCTGGGGCTGTTGGAACATTCGAAACGCGGTCGGTCCACCCGATATCCATCACGATATCCACCGCCAATGCCCCCACAGGGGCCCCGAATCAGGGCTGTAAACTGTTTACTTACCGCCTTGTCCTGTGTGACGTCTTTTCTTCACTTCTTGTAATCCTGTTCGAGTGAATCGAACTTGAACCTCTTTACTCTTATCAACACCACGGTTGCCTCGTGGGAGAACACCAGGACCTTCAACATCACGGTTCATATTGGAAAGCGCGTCGCTGAACAACAGAAGGCGCTTGGATCCCTCAGATATCTGTTCTCAGATCTTCTGGGTCTTGACAGACCTCACCACCTACCAGTCACAGCACCAGCACAGCACAGGTCAGGCTGTTGCGCTTACCGAACACATGTGGAACTGTTGGAAACTACTGCCGATCCCGGACAAGGTCCGCGAGAAGCTCGACCACATGGCCCGAGGCTCGCGGGAGGACGAGGGAGGAAACGGCAACTACCGGCCCTCGGCCGCCGACATGGCAGGCGAGAGGGCCGACGCCGCGCTAGAGGACGACCTGGAGGATGACAGTGCCGGCCCGAAGAAGGCCAAGAAGCACGGCAAGTCGTCCAGGGCGTCGGCCAGCCCGCGCCCCAAGAAGGCGGCGCGCCGGACCAAGCACGACGAGGAGGACGCGGCCTGGAAGCCGACCGACGAGGACATCGAGGACGAGGAGCTCGAGGTCGAGGAGATGGTCAACGACGACCTCGGGCCCCCCGAGCGGAAGCAGTCCCCTGCTGCCACCACGCCGCGCAAGAAGGCGCAGCGCCCCAAGAAGACGCCCCAGAGGACCAAGACGGATGACACGTACAGGCCGTCGGACGAGGAGCTCGAGGAGGAGGAGCTCGAGATGCAGGAGTCGATCAACGAGGGGCTGCTCGGCGACGATCTGCAGGAGTCCAAGCCCAAGCCCAAGCCCAAGAAGAAGAAGTCGCCGCGCCGCAAGCAGAGCCGCGTTGATGATTCATGGGACCCCGCAGCTGAAGAGCTCGCGGAGCTGGACGATGAGGATGATGAGGAGGACGAGGATGACGAGTACGTGGAAAGTGAGGACGAGGAGTCGAGGCCCAGCAAGCCGTCGATCACAAAGACTTCCAACGGAAAGCCGAAGACGCCCAGAATCTCCAAGAAGCGACCTGCTGCGTCTCCCGCCCCGACGAGCCCTACAGCGCCCAAGGTTGCTTCCAAGCCCAAGTGGCAGCTCACGTCGGCCAGCAACGAGAGACCTCCCGACTCCCTCGTCCAGGGCCAGAACTCCAAGGCGCCCTTTACCTTTGCGGCGTACCGCGGCGAGGGTGCTTGCATGCTGGCCATGAACTGGAAGAACGGCACGCCCCCCGACGACTTTGTCGGCTTCGCCATCGAGTACCGGGAGCCCCAGTCCTCGGAGTGGCGGTACATCCCCAACTACCTGACGTTCCCGGGCGACGCCCCCAGGGAGGGCCCCGACGCCTACTCGAGCCGCTACGCGCCGCACCAGAGGTTCCGATGGGTGCACTTCCCGTTCTCGGTCGAGACCCCGGGCAAGTTCATCTACAAGGTGACGCCCGTCTTCATGAAGGGCGGCGAGGGCGACCACACGCTCAGCTACGGGGAGGAGCAGCAGGTCGCCATCGAGCTCATGGCCGAGACGTACCCCGGCAAGATGAACATTGCCTTCACGCGCGGCTTCGTGTCCTCCAAGGCCTTCCTCAAGAAGTTCGGCGCCGACGGCGTCAAGGACCTCCTGCCGCTCAAGGCCGACGACGGCCTCGACTTCAAGCCCAAGGACGCGGAGATGGAGGAGAAGGCGCTGACGTGGATGGGCTTCGAGGCGCGCGAGCTCATCTACAGCGCGCTCGACGCGGCCATTGCCGACAGCACGGCCGAGGTGCGCATGCTGGCCTACGACTTCAACGAGCCCGAGATCGTCAGGCGCCTGCAGAAGCTGGGCAAGCGGGTCAAGATCATCATCGACGACTCGGGCTCGCACGCCAAGCCCGAGGACGCCGAGTCCAAGGCGGCCGACATGCTGCGCCGGACGGCGGGCCAGAACAACGTGCAGCGCCAGCACATGGGCGGCCTGCAGCACAACAAGGTGCTCGTCGTCGACGGCAAGAAGACGGCCATCGCCATCGGCGGGTCGACCAACTTCTCGTGGCGCGGGCTGTACGTGCAGAACAACAACCTGGTGGCCATGCAGGGCGCGCAGCCGGTCAAGGTCTTCCGCGAGGCGTTCGACAACTATTGGGACCACCCCAACGACACGGACGGCTTCTACAAGACGGCGTCGTCGCAGTGGATGGACCTGGGGCTGGGCATCGACGCCAAGGTGACCTTCTCGCCGCACAGCTCGAGCGGGGGCACGCTGGACGGCATCGCGGCCGACATCAAGGCGTGCGAGTCGAGCCTGTTCTACTCGCTGGCGTTCCTGTACGAGACGCCGGGCGTGATCCGCGACGCCATCGAGAAGAAGATGGGGCAGAAGGGCGTCATGGTGTACGGGCTGTCGGACAAGTCGGTGGGCGGGCTGGACGCGCGCAAGAACGGCAACCCGCCCGTGGCGTACCCGGAGGAGCTCGAGGACGAGTCGGCCGGCGGCTCGGGCGCGCGCATGCACCACAAGTTCGTCGTCATCGACTTCGACAAGCCCACGGCGCGCGTCTACACGGGCTCGCACAACTTCAGCGCCGCGGCCGACACCAAGAACGCCGAGAACCTGTTCCTCATCCGCGACCGCCGCGTCGCCACGGCCTACATGATCCAGGCCGTCGCCATGTTCGACCACTACGAGGTCCGCGACCACGTCGCCAAGAAGAAGACGGCCGAGAAGAAGGGCGAGAAGCACACGGTCCACCTCAGGCTGCCCCCGTCCAAGAAGACCGAGAAGCCGTGGTTTGATCAGTACTGGTCCGTCAAGCAGAAGATCAACGATCGCGAGATGTTTGGCGTCTAAGACCAATGAGTGGCTGGCTCAGCGTCGTGATTGCAAGAATCCATAGTTGTACTATACACGAATTATTCCGTGCTATGAGACGTGCAAGTTGATGAGTATCGATTTATTCGTTAGTGACAGTTGAAGTGGTAGATGTAGTGTAGCTTGGTCAAGTCCAGCAAGTTGACAGTATAGGTGGTCATTGTATGACCCTACCCCGCGCTGCCTCGGGCACAAACCTTGTATGTCTCGGATACTTCCTCAACACTTCAGGACCAGAACACTTGAAAGACTAGCGGAGCTTGATTTCTTTCTTAAACAATTTGGCAAGTGAAGTATTTTTATACACTTACGTCAATGCTCGATTTACAAGACTCATGCGCCCGACTTTCCCCAGAAACGCATGACTCGAGGGCTGGAAGCCATCGCCAGACCCCTGCTCGATCGTGCATATTTGTACCTCGGCATAAAGTAAGATCAATATCGCGGCCCGCCTGAACCATGGAAACTCTCGACCGTGAGGGTTCTGTGTTACATACCGTCCGAGCAATCTCTCAGTCAATCACTCCATAGCGGGACATAGCAACAACCAACCGGCATGACTTCCTCCGACCGGCCCGAGTCCTCTCAAGAGCGCCTGTCGGCGACGTACTTTGAGTCGATACCGTGGTGCGCGGCACGCCTGCGCTCCGAGTCGGAGCCCGTGTCGCACTGGCCGGTGCCGTGGGATCGGGACGGGGCGACCAAGTTCGGCGACCGCTTCTTCTCGACCACGCTCAACACGGAGCTGACGATTCCTCACTTTCTCTTCTTCCATGCCACGCAGGACCGCTCGACGCCCTCGAATGCGCTCTTGCCTGAACTGCAGGCCTTTTGTAAGTGAGATACTAGTTCATGATGAGCAATAAAGTTCAATACGGAAAAATATTTGATGAGAAAGCCTGTTCGCAATTCTTGATAAGCAAAGGCCCGATATCAAAAGACTCAGTTCCTTGATCATACCCTATATGGTAAACAAGAAATGATGCTGATTGCACCACATCATTAGTGCACCTCGAGTCCGGGATAGGCGGCTACCCGGGCTACGCTCACGGCGGCTTCGTCTGTACGGCGCTGGACGAGATCACGGGGCTCGTCTGCACCCTGAACCGGTCCCGGGGCGCGCTGTTTCGGGGGCCCGCCATGACGGGATACCTGAACACGCGATTTCTGAAGCCCGTCCGGGCTCCTGGGGTGGTGCTGGCCCGCGCCAGGATCACGAAGTACGAGGGGCGCAAGGCGTGGGTGCGGGGATGGCTGGAGGACGACGAGGGCGCGGTGTTGGCGGAGGCGGAGGCGGTCTTCATCAACCTGAAGACGAAGTTATAAATCTGAAGATGCGTGCGTTCGATTGTATCACAGGCACGCATACATATACGGATGACCTCGGAAGTAATCCCGGTACTCGAGAATTTTAGATACATTATAAACAGACAAATACAATTTTCAATATCAAGAAGATGGAAACTGCGATAGGCTACGACCGCAAGTCTCTGGTCTTCGATGTTTACGTCGAACCTTTCTGTGTAGCACAAGAGTGTCTTCAATATAATCAACTTTGGTGTGGGAATGAGCTACGTATAGTTTATCGCAGTGCATTAGTTTCGATTATCGCAAGATTGTATCACATTCCACGGCTTCCTTGGCAGTTGAGTCTCTGTCTACAGAGATCCTCGTAACGAATTCTTTTATGCAAGACTTGGAAATTGCGCCATGGAACAGATACACTTCAAATCGATCAGGAAAAACCGGTAAATCGGAAGGATGCCAGCTATTCCCAAGGCATCCACCAGATGTCGACTGCCGACTTCTCATGTACAGTGCACCCCACGCTAACGAAATGTCCGCAACCGCAGTCCCGGGACCACTAAAAAGACGACCCACTTTCTGTTTACCCTCGTCACGACGCGTCGCCAGTTCGAACTCCTTATCCCCTTATCCAGGGCCGAGAGAAGGAAGCAAGGATTTTGCATGTCATTTGAAATTCTCGAAAAAGTTTCGTTTCCTTCTTGTTTTCTTCTTCTTCTTCTGCTTTCTCGAACGATCAATTGTGATCAGGGAAAAAAAATTTCGGGATAAGAAACAAAATGGCGGACGAGCCGGCCCTCCCCCGATTCCCGCACTGGGACTCGGGGTCGCAGAGCTTCAACGCGCGCAAACGCGTCCGCGACGATGACGCCGCCGCTCAGGAGAACAATGCCGGCAGCGCATCCCAGCAGCAGCTCTTCTTCGCCAACTCGAGCGACCCGGCCATGTTCTCGAGCGACGACGACCCCAACGTGGAGAACTACGCGCAGGGCCGGCACCGCAAGAAGCGCTACGTCGGGTCCTGGTTCCAGCAGCAGCCGGCCTCGGGGGACTCGGCCTTCAGCGAGGAGTCCCGACAGCAATTGCCCCGGCCGCCCAAGGGAGTGGGGGGCAAGCGCACCTTTGAGCGCCAGTTCGACAGCGGCGTCTGGATGGGCAGCGACGGGTCCACGGACCTGGAGCTCGACGAGGACCTGATGATGCCGCCGCCGCCGCCCTCGCGGCTGCCCCAGCTCGATCTGAATAGGGGTCGCCAGGCCCTGGCCATCTCCAGGGCCGAGGAGCTCGCTCAGAATAAGATCTTTGACGCCGTGGAGAACGGCACCGAAGACGTTGATCTCTCGTAGGTTCCCTTGACATATATATGCATTCCTTGCTCGTTCTTCATCTGTGATTTGGACTGTCAGTGGTCACTTGAAAATTCAATTCTCTGGATCTATCAGGGGGTCGAGTGAAGCTTCATTTTCCTCTTGATCTTGACACACATGTACCTCTGTGTGTTCACTTATACATCCATTGCATGTAGTTCCGTTTCCCTTTTCTCATCTCGAAGCTGTAGGCGCTGGCAGCTTCCAATTCTTGTAACCTTACTCCTGGACGTCATACACACACATGTCATCACATGGTATTCTTGTGATCCTTTATTGACAAGTCCACAGATCAATGAACCTCGAGACCCTATCAAACGCCACTGTCGCGCCACTGTCAGAACTCGCGTGCATCCCAACTGTCGCCGAGGGCGTGCCGTTCGAACACAAGGACCCCTCTCTCAAGATCTACCTGAGCCAGAACCCTCTGAACAGGGTGCCGGGCGCGCTGTTCAACCTCGAGTTTCTGACCTACCTCACCCTCCGCAACGCCAAGCTCACCGAGATCCCGCCGGCGATTGGCAATCTCCGCAATCTTCAGACCCTCAACATATCCTTGAACAGGCTCAGGTACCTGCCCGGCGAGGTTCTGGACCTGGTCTCGTATCCATCAAAGCTCAAGACCTTGATGCTTCACTCGAATCACTTTTACTCATTTGCAGGCGACAATTTCAGCCGCGAGACCGAAGCCCCCAAAAAGCCCTACGCGGTCCAGCATCAGCTTGTACCCAGCGGCACGGAAGAGTCGGAATGGACGAACACGGACGACGTACTGTCGCTTGGCGAAAGGTTTATTGAGGATGAAAATTCCACATTAAAGCTCTGGCTCAACCGGGCAGACGGGCTCGCAGACGATTCTGCATATCCCGAGATCGCCAGGCATCGCAACTGGACATGGCGTGCCAGGATCGTCGCCAGGACGCCAGTGCAATTCGAGGACAGCCGAGGAATCGTCATGTCCAAGTACCAACTGCCCGATCACAAGACGACGAGCCCCGGCGCGGAGCTTGTCACGGAGGATCTGGCACACGCCCCGAGCACGCCGCTGGCGGGTTCGCCAGGCAAAACAGGCAAGGCGAGCCGGGTGCCCTCGCTGCTGGAGCTGGCGCTCAAGTCGTGCTCCCGCACCACGCAGCTGCCGCACCTGCCGTCGTATCTGCCCGAGGACGCGCCCGCGCACCTGCCGGACGTGCTCCGCCGCATCGCCGCGCAGGCCGAGGCCAACGCCGACACGGGCGACCTGCCCTGCTCCAAGTGCAAGAAGCGCGTCATCGTGCCCGTCGCGCAGTGGATCGAGTGGTGGCAGCTGCACAAGCTCCGGTTCCACTCGGAGATCGTCCTGGGGTCGACCATCTTTGACAACAATGGCACCGTGCCGTTCTTGAAGAGGGCCTGCTCGTACGCGTGCCTGCCAGAAGCCACCGAGTCTGGGGCGCTGTTGCCCAAGACAGTGCGATACTGCCTCCAGAAGGAGGAGAGCTGATGGAGTTGCTCTCCTGCCCCTTGCATTTGTTAGGCGTTTTGTAGCGGGTTTTGTTTGATCATTTTTGGGCCCCTGTACATACATAATCTGTAAATGAGAGCTTTGTATGATGTCAATAGACACATACGTCCGACATAAACTGAGCGTTTCCCAGGGTTGAACTTGCGTCTCTCCATGCGAACTCTTGTTGGGATATCGGCGAGACAACTTAGAAAGGAAAAGAAACGGCTGTCAGATCATACTAAAGCTCCCAATAGAGTGGTGCATGAGCCCAAGCTCTCCTCAACGCCTTCAGTCGTAAGGGCAATTTGAAGCTGCGTCTGATCATTGTTCACTCAGATGCATCTCTCCCCAGAGCTGTTAGTTAAGACTCGACTCGAAGTAGCGTGGACCAGTAAAGTAAAAAATTGATGTGGAACATTCGTAATTCTCTAAGCGAGGGCCATGTGGTGATGAATTTTCTGTATTGTAGAAGCCGGTTCGCGACCTTCATCTAGAGTAGGCATCGTGCCTTGGGTTTTTTGGTTCTCGTCCCATCACCTGCCAACTCAAGCCGTATCAGTCTGCCGAATGCTTCTCATTCTGGCCTGTGCTTGGTCGGGCTTGGGACTGTGTCCTTTCGATCAAGGTGACTTGAAAGTTTTCCGTCTGCCGCTGGGAAAATTCTCTCCCATTAATCGAAGTCGTCCCCTGAGATTTGCAGCATGGCGAAAGACCGCTATCAACAGTCTACACATTCTGCGCCTTGTTGTGCAAGAGATGCTCCTGTATGATTGTGGTGATATCACTCCCAGTCATCATCTTCATCGTCGTCGACGGTGGCATGTCGCAAATTTCCGCTTCTAATTCCGGTCTTGCCCATCAGCTTCTCTTCCTTGGCATCTTCGGCATCTCGCTTCCTCTTGACAACTCTCATGTCTTTCTCTCCGACAGCGCCCACTTCTACCAACAGGTTGTCGATCTCCATCATGCTGATGCGAACACCTCCGACCGTCATGAGTGTCACAATCTGCTTGATAATGTCGCCGTTGCGGTATACCAGGATGGTGGGACAGTTCTTGTCCGGGTAGTTCTCGATGGCTTTTGCGGCTTGGATCTCGCAGAACTTGACATCGCCATACTCTCTTGCTGCTTGGCGGAAGAGCTCCGACAAGACCCTGGATTCGACGTTGGTGCCCATGGAAGATGTCATGTTGACAAAGACGGGGCCATTCTTGGAGGCATCGGTGACCTCCCGCTGGTAGTCTGGTTTCGATATGGGGTAGACACTGCCATGTACGGATTTCTTGGTGAGGTTGTTGAGCTCCTGCATCCTCTTCTGCTTGTACGACTCGAGGAACATCTCATCCTCGAGGTCTTCCAGCTCGTCGAGCTCGTCAATGTCCTTGCCTTCCAGTCGGTTCTCGTGTGCTATCCTCCGGCCTTCGAGGATGGCCTCTTCGATCATGGGAGTGGGAGACGGGGGCTTCTCGGGGATGACTCCATGTTTGCGCAGGATCTCGTTCCTGTACGGTTTGTGCAATCAGCACCCAGCCTTGTGCCAAGATGATAGTAGCAGCCCTGCTTACCATTCCGTGTCGGCATTGGGGTCGTCAATGGGGACAGCAATGCGCTGCTCTGAAGGCGCGGCCATGATGAAAGGTTTGCGCGCGCAAAGGGGTACGACTCTGAGTTTGAGGCAAGGGTTGGAAGCGCAGTCGAGGCCAGATAAAGGAGTCGTACAACGTGTCTCGGATCCTATGAGGGTCTCCGCAGTGCCTCTCCTGTTTGGTTTGTTCTCGAATTCTCTTATGCCTAATAATGGATGGGCTTGTTCGTTGTATGGAGCAACCTACGTACATTACCTAACCTAGGCACCGGGAATCTGCCCCGCGACGGACCCTGACTGAGATCATAGGTCGGGGATTAGCTGTCACGCTAAGTGGGCAAGTACATGAAGATTGTCAGCAAGCACGCGACAGGTCTCGTGAGAAAGGGGGTTGGGGGAATGTGTTTATTGGTATGATTCTAGGGATGAGGCGTGCAACAAGAGGTGGGAAGTCTTGCAGTCTGTCCGCCACGAGTTATCGCATCCCGTTGTTTGCAAAGGATATCCGCCATGGGTACGATGGACATCATCACAGGCAGGAGTGCACGTAACATTGAACAATAAGGAGTCTCACTGCTCTGGGGCACTTGTAATTGGATGCGCCTGCCCCGCCCCAGCTGGAGGCAGCTGCGCCGAGACTTGGCCCGACTTGGGTGCAGGCACTTTCCAAAAAGGAGCACGGACAAAAAGGTCCTCAATGGCCAGTAGCGAGCCCTAAGCCCTCCCCTCCACTAGATCGGATTTGTGCTGGCGCCTGAGAATCTCGCCTCTGGACCAGTGGAGCTCGTTGCAACAAAAGTGTCCTGGGCCGAAAATTCGAACTTTTTGACTTCACACGATCTCCTTCCCCTCACATCTATCGACAGCGAGCGCAAATCTGCCGCCAAATCTCCATCCAGATTTCCATCAGTCAATAACGCAGTCCGCGTCGATATCGATCAAATTCCAAACTTGCACCACTTTTAGTCAAAATGGTAAGTCGAGGCAACAACTGCGATACCGACCGCCAGTCAATTTTCCCTGGGTCCGAGATCCTCGCTCAAGCAGCCATCCAAAAATTTTGCCACGACACCAACGCCATCAGTCTATGACATCGACGACATTTCGAAACATCAATTGGGGAAATATTGCAAGGGAATGGGCACGACTTGAGATGGGAAACGCGACGAGACACGACATGACTGATGAGGATGCTGCTGCTTGACGGGGCCCGGACCACGGACGCGACATTTCGATCACGCTTTGCAGGCCGTGATGCTGACCGAATTTCTCCTCCAGGTTCTCGCCGTCGATCTCCTCAACCCCAGCCCGGCTGCCGAGGCTAAGAAGCACAAGCTCAAGGTACGACATCTGCACCGGCTCCCTCGAGCACCTGCCGCCGTGCCGTCGCTGACATTCATAACCCACTAGACTCTGGTTCCTGCCCCCCGCTCGTTCTTCATGGACGTCAAGTGCCCGGGATGCTTCACCATCACCACCGTCTTCTCCCACGCCCAGACCGTCGTCATCTGCCAGGGTTGCACCACCGTTCTGTGCCAGCCTACCGGTGGTAAGGCCAGGCTCACCGAGGGCTGCTCTTTCCGCAGAAAGTAGATGCTTTCGCTCTACTTTCCTTTGTGTTTTGGGCAAAAGGTTACGACATAATGGTACAGCTCGGACATCTGCAGAGCTCTCTCACGATGGTATTGGCGCATTAGAAAAATCGGACATCATGCATGTCCCCTGGACATAACCGACGACATCATCCGCATGCAGATAGACGATGGAGTACCAAAAGAGATCCTCAATACAAAAAAGGGGCGTTTTGGGGTCCTGATATCTCGCATCACCGCATCTCGTTTCATCACGACTACTTTTTTGATTTTTTCTCCCTCTTTTCGGTCATGTGTAAGGGAAGGTCACATCAATGCGGTGGTTTTCCGCATGATTGGGTGGATAGCTGAGACAGCTCTTCCGCATGAGCGACCAAGAATCCGATCCCACTCGGATTCGCGGTCGTGAGGACGTGGAACGCCGATTGAGGATCGCTATACCCAGCAGTGCTTAGGTTTCACTGTGATCTGCGAATTCATTACGTTCCACAACTGAATCTTCTTTGCGCCCAGGTGACTTGAACTTGTGTCCTTCTGAGCCAAGGTTATATTCATGGGAAGGTGACGAAATGCTTCATGATTTAATCTGCTCTGCCAAGAACTGCCTGCCTATCGACTGCCAGTAACCTGCCGGTTCCCGTAGTTGCCGCTGACTTGCTCGTAGATGACTAGAACGGCAAGAGCGTAATGCCATTATGCTTGAGACTCTGGTCAGGCACGTCTGAAGAACTACGAAATAATCTTGGTCCGTTAGTATCTTCTTGCATCAATTCGCGGGGCTCTGACGACATCTATAATATGCGCGATCCTGACATGAGCACTGATGTCCACAGCAGAGAAACGAACTTGACATCAGCTTAGCCAGTATGTATCTCTCGGGTATCACTCAATGGACCTCGAAGCAACTGCTTTACATGAATGTCTCTCTAAATTCCATTTGATGTCATTTCTTTTCCCCAAGCCCATCAGAAGCCACGCATCATATGGCAAGATGCATCCCGCTTCCAACAATTAACTCGTCACCATTGGGATCCAGACGTATCATTTTGGAATAGGAAGTTAATTCACTCTTCGAGCGTTTCATTCTGAAATTATGGATAGCTCTTAGTAACCTGCATGAGCATGGTAGGTATCAAAGAAGGAATCCTGCGTTGCGTCCTGTCAATTCTGACCAGCACAAGCACCACGACCCCCATGTCCACACCATCGACATTCCTCCTCCGATCGCAGCGATCGACCAACGTGCTCGACGGCACGGTGTTCCAGACGGACAACGCCGCCAGGCTCGACCGTCGGCCCGAGTCTGAATGGTGGCTATTTCGCCGTGACTGCGGTGGTCGACACTGGCGTCTGAGTCCTGTCTACAAGGCCGCATCGGATCAAAGTGGTCGTATGTAATAATGATAGAAATCAAGACTGCCTTATTTTTCATGTATGATATCTCTTGGCATTTTATTGTTCTGATTTGTTTTGATTAATTACTAAGTACATGAGTGAGAAAGCCTGATTATTTGTTGTTGTGTCGAGGTCGCGGTTCCAGGGGGATCCAATTCACTTTCCATGTCGAATACTCAACCGCTGCACCCTCAGAAGATAAGGTATGCTGAGAATTCCTGCTATACTAATGCTAGACCATACCGTAAGGGTTAAAGCTGAATATTGCGCAGAAGCCATCACCGCTGACTGGGTTTTCATCTGGAAATATTCCTTTTCCGCTTACAGTGAGAAGGTTTCGATTTTCAGGGCGATCGAGATGCTATCGCGGTGAAATTTGTTGGCACCTGTCCGCCATATATGATCAGAGGAGATCAAGCTTCGAAGAGTCCAGCAGCCAAAGGTGCCTAAGACGGGCCGGTTTCATTATGGTGGATCTTTCCCAAGGAGCATGAGAAGATGTATGTGTCCAGACTCTATCATGGAGTGCTGCTGATGCTTAATTTGTGGAGCTGAGTATATTCCGCAGATCGCCAAACAATAGAGTCGGAGGGAACTGGCAAGTGTCTTGACCATTTTTTAACGATATCATGACTGGCGCAAAATAGCGCCGTCAAGGGCACACGATTTGGATGCACAAACCAACTTGCTGGTGATTTCAGAGAATGTCATCGAGATATCGCTCAATTTATGTGCCTATCTACACAACAAGTCGCGCCTAAGCATTAAAGTTTCAAGTATCCTGCCTACAAGATATACTTCATTCAATACGTATGATCGAGGGGCTTCCAGAAGGTCCTAGTGGCCCACCTCCTCACGACACCACCAAAGAAGTACGCCGCGATCCCCAGACCAGACAAGACGCCACAGATGATGGCAAAAATGTTCATCGCGCCGTTGTATCCGGTCAGGCTGATGAGCGGAACGGTCGAGTAGCTGAGCCCGAACGAGATGAACCCGCGGCCGGCGCAGATGAGCAGCAGCAGCGGCCCGGCGCGCTCGGGGAAGCTGTCCACGGCGTACGTGATGCCCACGAGGTTGGCCCCCAGGAAGGAGAAGTAGCCCAGGTGGTACGGCGCCACGATGGTCATCCACGACCACGTGTTGGGGAACTGGCCCGCCTGGCCGTACAGGACGCACGAGATGACCACGGCGACGGCAGGGATCGCGAGCACGATCAGGCGGTACTCGGGCTCGAAGATACCTTTTCGCCATCTGCTCATGAGCTTGACGACTCGGTCGGACCCGTAGCCCAGCAGAGGAACCATGATGACACAGTCAAGGACTTGCGCCAACTGCACCCAGCCGAGATCGGCCGAGGTGAAGGAGTATGGAGGCGCCATGAGGATCTGCGCAAACGTCGAGGCTTGGTAGACATAGACGCCGAGGAAGGCGCCGTTGAGAACGACCAGCCAGAAGATGGTCGGAAGAGCCAGGCCGAGAGCTGTGTCCTTGTAGAAGAGCAGACACGCCTTCCAGTCGGGTCGGCCGTGGAAGACCTTCAAGTCGTGGCGCCAGGTGCGCGGGCCGAACTTTTCGGGCTGCAGGACGTGGTTCTGCGCCGTCGTCACACGGAACAGGAGTTCCCGACCGCCCTTGGCCACTGGATCCCCGTTCTCGTCGAGATGCAGGTGGACCTCGCCCTCCATGGCATCCTCGGGACGTTCGAATTTGGTCTCGACGACAAAGAAGAAGGCCATGATGAGAACGATTCCGTTGATGATGGTGATGATGCCGTACCACCAGCCCAGACCGATTGCCGGGACAATGTAGACTGTTGCAACGAAGAAGGCGGCAGTGCCGACTGTCTGCACACCTACGAACCAGGCCACTTTGCTTCCGCGCTCGTGAAGAAAGTGAATCTCTTGCACAATCATGGGTGCCAGCGCCTCGGATTGGCCGGCTGCCATGCTGAATATGTCGCGGCCAGCAATGTGGCTGGAGAGCGACTTCGAACAGGCACACCAGATACCAGAAGCCACGAGGAGCATCATGGACAGCAAGAAGACGGGGCGGCGGCCGATGGCAACGCAGAGGGGCATGGCGATCAGATTTCCAATGCCCATGAAGAGTGTTGGGTATGTCAACAGGTCTGTCGCCCGACCTTCTTGTCCGGGATATGCAGCCATGACTTCAGGATACACGGCGCCAAGTCCCGAGGTCGTGGCAACGGCAAAGGCAGAGTAGACACCGACGATGAAAATGACCATGAATTTTCGCCATGCTGGGAGGTTCAAAGGATCTGCGAGTCGAATGTTGTTAGTGTTAAAGCTCACTTGGGTGTAAAGAGATACTGACAGGAGTGCAGATACATACCTTTCGGGTCCGGGCTTGGCGTCGGGATCAGCACGACGGTATTCTCGTCTAGCAGCCGGACAGTGCCGGCACCGTGAGGGCCTGGAACTCGGGGTTCTCTGCCCATCTCGACGGCTTCGATCATTTCTGCCTCCGCGGCGGGGGCTTTTGGATCTTCGATACCCATTTTCGTTCCGACTAGCTCGTCAAGCGGGCTGATCCTTATAGACCGTGAATATATCGTGGAAAAGAGATAAGACACGACCCAAGTCGTCAATCGAAACAAGCAAAACGACAGCGATGTGAAAGACGCGTCAACAGATAAGTCCGTTCAGATGCCTATGACACCTGCTGCTTTGGGTCTCTCCCTCTGGTCTATCGCCAACAGCATTGCGCGTCTTCAGTCAGGGCACATGGAGTGTCTTGTACTTATCCATCATCAACATCTCCTACCTTGGCCATGGCAGCCAGGCATCATGTTTGGGTTGCGTTTAGAGGACGACGTTATCCCCTACCTAGACGCCCCCACCCATCCTAGAAAAGATGCCGATGGACGAGATGCCGTGTGGTCATATGACAGTCCAATCACAATGATTCCAATTGAGTCGGAATCGGCAACTCGAGCGAGCAGTAGCATTTTAGCGTTGATCTTGTCCTCAAAGAAGTAACGGTCGGCCCGTTGGGTCCTGGAGGCTGATACTCCGTACAGTAGGTGACGGTCGCTGTACCCCGCAAATAGGAGCCTGCCGGCCAGGGCCTCTTACTGGTTTTCAGCTGGTCTACAGGGGGTTTAGACGCAAGTTGGCACAAGTTAGCGTCGCCTCCTCCACACTCGGTCACTGTGGGGGATGGGCACCGGATTTGGGGTCACGAGCCGACCCCGGAACCTAGGTACTAGGTAACCTAGTAGTGGTATAATTGCTGGCCAGAACCCCAGTTTCAGTGGTTTTCGGCACGGCATCTCTGTCGTCTGCATACTGCGACGCACACGCACCATTGGTCGTTTCGGCATCTTATTTTATACACATCGTATGTTGCCGTTGCCGTCAGCCTCTTACCCCGGATTTTGTCTTCTCGTTGCGGCGATCCCGACAGCCTGGTAGGCCCTTCCTTGGGGCTGACGCACGGGGGTTGGCAAAGTATACGCAAGGTACCTCGACTGCTACCTAGGTAGACTATACCACCTCCAGCCCGTCCAATAATGCCCCCTTCGCCTGTCGCCGTCGGTAACTCCAATCCCAATCCGGCATCCCCTGAGGCCCCAGCTAAGCGCCGGAGGCTCAATTTCGCATGCAATTATTGCAGGAACAGAAAGTCCCGGTGTGATGAGCAGAAGCCGTCGTGCCGTGCCTGTCTGACGGCGGGTATTCCCTGTGTCACCGTCGACAAGCGCCGGCCCGGAGTGTCGATCACGCGGCACGAGGCCGGCGCGACTCCGAGCGGCAACAACAGCTCCCAGGGAACAACGGCATCGTCGACTCCGGTCGTGCAGACGACCTTTCGACGAGCTTCACTTATAGATGCCATACCGACGGAGCTTCTCCCGGCTCTTACCCCGGCATCACAGCACAGAAGACCCAGTTCCGTGGTGCCTCTAACACCCCGTTCGGCAAATGAACAGCAGGAAGACGGCAATGTCGGCCGGCCTTGGAAACCTCCCAGGCGTGTCCCAGATGGCGGTACAGACTTTGCTGCCGATATGGATGCCGAGACAGATCATGTTACTCAGGCGCCAAAGTTCTCTGGCCCTTTGCCTATGATGAGGCCCAGTTCGGGCAACTGCACATCGGAGCTCTTGACAGACTGGTTGGACCTTGCCTTCCACCGTCTTGGTATCAGGAAACGCCTCGGCCCTCTTCTTGCGCCGGCCGAGTCGCATCTTCCCTTTCAGCAACCGATACTCATTCAAGAGCCGCCACCGTTCCCAGACCCTGCTACTTGCCAAGAATTACTGTTTTTATACCTCGAGGAAGTCAACGCCGTGTTCCCCGTTCTGGATGCGGCCAAGACTGGGCAGATGTTGGATGCCGCTTTGCAACTCGGCCCGGCGCAGTTTGCGCATGAGCACGGCTTCCTGCCACTGCTGCTGATATACGTGGTGCTTGGCCTCGGTGCGCTCAGTCACGAGCGGAAAGAATGGAGAGACTACTCGGCGTCGAATCTCGACTTCTGCAGGAGTTTTGTCGGTCACATGATTGGCTGGAATACAATACAGGCGGTCCAGTTGATGTTTCTCATATCGCTCTGCCTCAAGAGTCACGATCAGATCTCGGCGGCATGGTCGGCCCTCGGCTTGTGCGTGTCCATGGCCATGTCCCAGGGATTGAGTCGGCCCGGCCCTCCACCGCGGCGAGGACAGCCGTCTCACCCGGTCAACATGACCAAGCACCATCATGAGGTCGACAGGCTGCGCACATGGTGGTGCATTTACTGCTTCGAGCGCATACTAGCCTTTGAGCTCGGTCGGCCTCCCCTGATCCTGGACGAGAGCTGCCAGGAGCTGGACCCGGGAAGCTGGTCTTTCTCGACAAACGGGCGCAGCCATCCGCGGCCTTCCTTCCTGCATATTCTTGGTACCTTTGCCGATATCCTCGGCGAGATCAGTCGACTGGCCACTCGCTCTAGGAATACCGAAGAGACTGCTGGGAGTAGTGGCATTGATGGCGCTATCCGAGACAAGGTAAAGACCATTGGCGAGTCGTGTTCCAGGATGCTTAAATGGGCCGATGAACTGCCAGACGAGTACAAGTATGTTACCAAATTCGTTCCAGGAAAACTTCTTTCTGTGCTGACATTCCTGCAGACCCCGGTCGGATTTTATATACGACCCCGGAAGCTTTCCCTTCACTTCCTTCATCGCACTGCAATATAACCAAGCGTAAGTGATAGCTGCAACCGCAAGACCTGGCTTATTATGGGCACGAACTAAAATGGCTATAGCCTGCTCATGCTCATACGAAACAGTCTCCTGGTCAGTAACAAGGCTATACAGTTAGCTATCGACACTGTGGCACCCGGTACGCCCTGGGAGCATGTCATCCGCAACGGGCCCACCCTCGCCATCAACTCGGCCAGGCGGACAGTGCAACTCCTGATCGAGGCGGCCGACTCTGACATGAAGCCTCTTCTGCCCTCGATATCTGTGCCGCTACATGCGCTGTACATACTGTCAGTCAACATTATCAGGAACCCAAAGTCCAGAATGGCCAAGTCGGATCTCAATGTAAGTCAGCGATCCCGTTCAGATCTGACATCTTCCTCCCTTCTCCCCGACAAATAAAAGACGGACTAACACACTCTCAAGCTTATACACGATGCGGCCGATTTCACCAAGCAGCATCACGAGCTCTCCACAGCAGATCGAAAATTACACCTTGTTCTCGACAAGCTCGACCTGCTCCTCAACAAGATCATGTCCTCGACCTCGGCCAACACGCCGCGCATCATAGCGGCGCAGAGAGCCGGGGCGGCAACAACAACCACACAAGCCGGAACCACTGCGATTCCCCGCCAGCACCAGCAGCGCGCCGTCGTCCCCGACGACGCAGACCCCCAGCGCCAGGCCCAGCCGTCGATCCCCTTTGAGCCGCCGCCGGCGTATGAGCACATGGACATGGGCAGCATGGACTTTGGCGCCGCGTTCGGCGAGTCGCCGGCCATATCCCTCGAGTCGATGGACGCCGGCTTCTCGCCCGAGGTCACGCACGATATCGGCTGGGACTGGGTGGATTTTACGCAGCTGTTTCCAGAGACCTTGTAGTAAAGGGAGATTCATTTTTACGGAAATGTGCTTATGATTTGATGAAGTCATGATGATATGTTTAAGTACTTGAGGCACATGTATATTCAAGGATCAGCGACACTCATCCTTACTCGGTGATATACCTATAGCATGCGACTTCGCAACATTTGTTGATATCCGACTCATTATGTAGATAACGCAGAGTTCCCCTTACTGGATGCTGGAAATTGTATACCCATCTTCTTGAATTTCACGCTGGCAAAAATCGTCATCACTTCTGTTTCCTAGTATTTCTCAAGTCAAGTGACTCCAACTTCAGCTTAGCATATCTGCGATTTTATAACGAAACGATTCTGTACCAAACTCAAATCTACATGACATTCTGATTCGTCTAGTCCCAAACGATTCGAACAATTTTACAATATTTGTTATTCAACGCTAAATACAAAAACACAATCTCTTGATATCATCTATGCCGTGGCCTGGATGTAAGGAATACCCGTCAACAGGTACCCCCTCTCGGTCATCTGGGGCGCCTTCCTCGGCTTGCCCGTGTTGTAGGGGCAGTCCTCGCCGTCCCTCTTGACGGGAACGCCGGCGACGTGCATGGCGTTGGGCCAGTGCGTGGTGCCCTGGAGGTTGTCGAAGGCGCCCTTCTTGCGGACGAGGTCCTCCTGGGAGGCGTCGGCGGCGGGCATGTAGCACGCGTAGGTGCAGAACCGCGGCGAGTCGGCCTCGGGGCTGAGGTTGTAGTGCGGCGTGCGGCTGTCCCAGAGCAGCAGGTCGCCGGGCCCAGCGTTGATCTTGACCCACTCGCAGCCCTTGCTCGCGAGCCACGCCATGCCCTCGTCGGTGAAGCCGTACCACTCCTTGGTCCACGCCCAGATGCGGTTCGTCTCGTTCTGGAACGCCTCGTGGAACTCCTCGCTGAGCAGGTGCGCGCCCTTGCACACGATCAGGCCGCCGTCCTTGTCCCCGTTGGGGAGCACGTTGACCAGGCCCTGCAGGCACCGGAAGCCTGGCTTCTCGGGGTCCTGGTCCTGGTGCGGCCACGGCTTGTTGGGCTTGATGTCTTTGCGGTTGGGGAAGGCCATGTTCACGGCGTCGAAGGAGACGATGAGGTCGGGTGTGTCGTACACCTTCTCAAAGGCCTCGATCACACCGGGCGCCTGACGAATGTCCCAGGCAAAGGACTCGTGTTGGGCACCGTAGCCCAGGATCATGCCCTTCTCGGTAATGATGGGGAGGTTCTTCTCCTGGACGGTAGAAGGATCATCACGCTTGAAGCCAAGACCGCCGGCACTATGATATCAAGTCAGCCATTGCCCGGTTTTTATGTCGAGTTTTGGTGGGAATACTCACAAGTTCTCGAGGTAGGACATCATGTCCTCGCCGATCGCCTCGATCTGGTCCTTGGGAACGGCACCCTTGACGACGGTATAACCGTCGCGGACGAGGTCATCTCTCCAGTCGCCGTAGGTGACGCCCTCCTTGGCAAAGATCTTGTTGGGGCCGGCGGGCTTGGGAACACGGTTGTTGGTAGTGTCCACCTTCTTGTACTCGTACGTGAGCGTGTCAACGACCACGGCGGCCGTCTTTGAATCGCTGTTGATACCCATGATGAAATGAAATGTGTGATGAGTGTTTGAAGATTCAATATCTCGTTGACTCAATGCTTGATTCGGACGTATCGAAAATGAATCCCAAGACAAATGATTTTCAACTTCCTTATATCTGCGGCTGCACAAATTAGCGCCACTGCATGAACCTGTCCGATCCCTTGGAAGTCCGTTCCATCCCCTCATTGCCATTCCTGGGGAGGCTATGCTCGGTTCGGATCTTTGACCGAGTCTCGCTGCGGGCCATCCTCGCCGCTGCTCCATTCGTGCCAAGTTCATACAAGTTCACATCTGACCGAAATGTGTTGGTCTTCGGCTCGGAGCGGTTCGGTTCGGCATCTCGTCTCCACCTCGACTATTCGGTCGTGGCGCCCATGGTTTCAAAGCTATACTCTGGCAAATCTCCACACATCCGTTCCATTTTGGGGTAAACTCTCGATAGAAACCCACTAAATTCCTCGGCATCTTGGAGAAATCTGGGGGATGCCGAAGTCGTCGATCAGTATCCTGTATCTACGCGATAACACAGTCGCTCTCACAATGGAGAACGACTCTGCTTAGTTTGGCAGCTCACTTGGCAAGTCACGCGTCCATGTTTCGAAAAAAGGACCCTCATGACAACGGCCCCTCACTCCACCATGATTATTTACCGGAAGTAGGTCCGCGGGGGGTTGCAGCTAGGAAGAGCATGTAAATAGTCATCTCGAAGAAAAGATCGCAGGATTCAGGGGCAAACTTGAAGACCTTCTTACCATTCGTAGACCGTCATCATGTCTGCAGCTATTCCCAAAGCCCCGATCGTTGCCATTGGCGCTCCAGAAGTCGGCCAGGGAGGCTACCAAGGCTTGGAGGAGCGCAGCGAGGTTCTCCCAGCTGGTTGGAAATATCCAGACCCAAGGGCAAAACCTCTAGACTCGGCAATTCAGGTCGACCACGATGTCCCGATTACCATGCGAGATGGCGCTGTTCTTCGCGCAGATATCTATCGTCCCCTGCCCTCGGCCGACGGCGAGTCCCCAGAAAAAGTCCCAGCGATATTGTGCTGGTCGCCCTTCGGCAAAAAGTTCAACGGACTGATGTCACTCTCTCTGATGACGCCGTGGGATCTGGGCATCCCGTCCGGCACTCTTTCCGGCCTCGAGAAATTCGAAAGCATCGATCCTGCAACCTGGGTCCCTCGGGGCTACGCCGTAATCAACATTGACAACCGCGGTGTTGGCGATAGCGATGGTACAATGGTCATAATGGGAAGTCAGGAGGCGGAGGATGGGTACGATACCATTGAGGCGCTCGCAAAGCTTCCTTGGTGCGACGGCACCGTTGGGCTGGCTGGCAACTCTCATCTCGCCATTGCGCAGTGGTTTATTGCAGCACTCCAGCCCCCAAGCCTGAAGGCTATTGCACCTTGGGAGGGTTGTGGCGACTTGTACCGCGAGCAGTTCGCCCGAGGTGGAATCTATGCCGGAGACATGTTCGACCATCTCATTGTCAAGTATATGCTCAAGGGTCGAAACGGCATGGAGAGCTTCAGGGAAAAGTTTGCCCAGCAGCCCCTGGCCGATGCTTGGTGGAATGACAAGAGACCCGACATGACGAAGATCAAGGTACCGACCTATATCACCGGCACATGGACAAACACGATGCACGGCATGGGTGCCATCAGGGGATGGCAAGATGTCGAAAACCCGAACAAATGGCTCCGGTGGCATGGGACGCAAGAATGGTACGACATGTATGGTAACAAGGAGGGAATGGACGAGCTGATCCAATTCTTTGATCGGTACCTCAAGGGCACTGAGAACGGATGGGAGAAAACACCCAAGATCCGACTTGCAGCCCTGAGATATGGACAAAACGATCCCATCGAGAACATTGTGGAAGAGGAATTCCCTCCCAAGAGGACAGAGTACAAGGAGTGTTACCTGACACCAGACCACAAGCTCGATCTACAGCCTCCCAAGGACACCTCGGTGCTGAGTTACAACTCTGAAGCAGATGACTCCGTTTCCTTCACATACACGTTCGACAAAGAGACCCGGCTCCTGGGTATGCCTAAAGCCGTCGTGTACATGTCCTGTAAAGACTTGGACGACATGGACGTCTATGTGTTTATCGAGAAGCTGGATGCTTCTGGTCAGCCCATGGTCAATCTCAACATTCCATGGAAAGGGTTGCCAGTCAATTCGTTTGAAGAATTCAGCCCTGAACAGAAGACTGAGGTTGTCACCTACAAGGGACCGCTCGGTGTTCTCCGCGCTTCACACAGAGCCATTGACGAGAGCAAATCGATACACTCAAACTGGCCCTACCACCCTCATGAGAAGGAGGAGAAGATCGAGCCTGGAACGGTGGTACGTCTTGACATTGGAATCTGGGCGACGGGTATCCAATTCGAGGCGGGTGAAGGCTTGCGGGTGAGCATAAGCGGTAGAAGCCATGCAGTCAGCAACTTTGGAACGTTTGACCATGTCAATAACAAGGGAAGGCACACTGTCCACTTGGGAGGCGAATACCCAAGTCATGTAATCTTACCGTTCATATGAAAGTCCAAAGTAAAGAGTGAAGTAACTCCTCCTCATGCAGGAGCAGATAGCATATCATTGAGAGATGGACACACTAAGAGAATATTTGTTGCTGAAATCAGATCTTCACGCATTCTCCTGGCACATATTGCTGATCACGTTGAATTGCAAGTGTAGAGAAAAAGATGTTGCACTAGTCCGCCGAGTGGTCAGAGTGCGCCTTCCTCCCGAGCCACAAACAGCGAGCAGCATCAATGCTAGTTGCTCTTTGCCAAGGAAAGAACCACTCATACCTGTGACACTTTCCAAAGATCCCAAATTCGGGAACACCTTCGTCAACGGTATCCAGAAGTGATAACAATGGACAAACACCAGACTGCTTCGTCAACTGTTGTACCTGGCCTTATCAGATGTATCAAACAATCATTCAGCACTATCTCCAGCACGGCGTTTTTGGTTAGCACCACAGTTCAGCAAGACCCGTGAGTCTATACTATTAGGATTATCAACATGCTGCGTCGCAACTCGACCAAATCCCAAGATCTGCCCCGCCGAAAGTCCACATCATCGGTCAAGAATGTTCAGCTCGTACATCTCCACCCGGACGCTGCAGAGCATGATGCCCAGAGTGCCGCTGTGCTGGCTTTTGTCAGGGCTCGAGATCGCGCCTCAAACAACGTTGCATATTGGCCGCCCCCTCGATCAAACGAACGCCCGGATCTTAGACGCAATCGCAGCTCCCCAGAAAGACACCGTGACAAGGAACCAATCCGTAGACAGCAAAGCGTTCGATTCGTCCAACCCAAGGGCTCTAAGTCACGGCTTGGGGAGGGTTCAGTGCCATATACACCCTCGAGGCAAGGATATGGCAGATCTCGTGCGAATACAAGTACAAGCCAGAGCCGAGCAGGTTGGGCACAGTCGACACAATCACAGAGCAATGCTTCTACTTCTGGCACGGTGTTTGCTACAAAGGACACGGCAGGTGATCACATCAGCGCACTTCTCGCTGGGGAGGAATATTACACACCCGAAGATAATATCGCTTCCTTACCCAGCTCCTATAGTCGGCTACGCAAATCTAGATCCATGTACACGGGGTCGGAGTCGGGCGCTCCATCAGGTGTGTAACTTCAAATGTTAAAAAAGTCCAAGCTGAGGCTGATGATAAGAGCTTGCAGACACTCGCCATAATTCGCAAGGCTTGAGAGCTCCAAGGTCGATGGGGTTCTTGAGATCCAGACGGGGACCTTCCACCGTATCAAGTAACAACGATGTGAGATCGTCAACCACGGCGGAGCCCGAGTCTATCATAACATCAGCTATACCACGCCTTGCAAGATCTCAATCATCTGCACAGTTGCACTCGAGACTAGCCAGGTCCGACAAGGTCTTCAAGAAGACGTTACGAAATACTAGTGAGGGTGCCGTCTTGCCACGTGTCGAGGGCACGAAACACGGTAGCTTGCGATTGAAAGCACGCCAGGTCTCTCACAATTTCAAGCACAAGTTGAAAAACTTCTTCGACACAATGAGAAGTGAGAGTGATGATTCAGGATTCCCACCCCAGCAAGTAGAAGCCCGTAAGACCTATGTGACAGAGATCAAGGACGCGGCCCATGACACCGGGGAGGATCATTCAGATGGCATAGGCAACGAAACAACGACACTCTCTCGTGTCAGCTCAGGGATTCCATCGTTTCACAATATCCCTTTGGAACACCAATTGCAGTCCCATCAAGGCAGTCTTGAAAGCCTCCATAGCGAAGGAAGGGCTTCAGACGAGAGATCGAGAGTCACAAGCTGGTCCAATTCTGATGCCACAACTTGCGGCACTGCCACCAGCTCCCAGGCCGAACAAGGGAAACAGCGCTTGTCTGTCATCAAGGAGAATGGCATCAACCATGGATCCTCCCATCAGCGACGTCCTATTTTTAATCACTGGACGAAGATGCCGGAAGACGTCGGCGAAGCAACTTCCAACACGAGCACTTCGCCAAGTAATGTCCAAGGTCAACGCTTATACTCAGCTCTCATGAAGAGAAATACTACAGACGTTTCCAATCAAGAACAGAGTCCGCATGGCAAAGTCCGGAAGGGCCACCAAGTCTTCGTCAAGCCAGATCTCGTACCCACTAGAGGGAGCTCTAGATCCGTCTCTTCGGCAGAAACAATGATAATCAACCATACCACAACATTCGAGCCAAAGTGTAACATTACCAATATCACACCATTTATTTCAGCTAAGCATAGACCGGAACCAACGGACGACCCTTTCGTCAATTCCAAGAAGAAGCAATCGGCAACAAATAGTTCGGTCAATGATTCATCATCTTCGACGGTAGGAGCTGGACGACAAAGACTCTCGAAACTTTCAAGCCGATCACTTACAGATTCAGAGCTTAGAAAGGGGGCGTCTCCAATGAAGACGCTATCGACACGGAGCTCAGCCTTCTTTGGAAGCCCCGAATGTCACTTGTTCCGGACGAGGAGCCCTTACCGACGCGCTGTACGGGGATCAATACAAGCAGCTGCTAAAGCCTCGCCGCCCAAATCTCCTGCATTCAACCCCTGGAAGATGTCGCTGCCCACAGTACGTATTCGCCGTCCAAGCACCGAATCCGAGAGTGACCAGAAGTTGGCCTACGATGAAAGCATTTATTCCACGGACGTGGAACATGCCGAAGTGTCGCACAATACCAATAATTCTGTTCCGGATTTGCCAAAGCCGCAAGAGAGGCATGGTTATGCAACAATCTTTCTCGATCCGCCCAAGTACCAAAGTTCCAAGGCCAGTCCTGCCCATCGAACTGCGTCGTCAACCAGTTCAATCGATTGGAAGTCGTGGCTGTCTGCAAATATGTCAGAAATTGACGCAAAATGGTCAGATCCGGAACGTTCTCAGAGTAAAGAACCAGGCAACAGTAGCATTGACCATCCAAAAGGATACGGCCATGTCCGCGAACAAGCGCAAATCGATGGCGAGGAAGAGGACGACGTGGTTTCTGATTGCAATGTTGAAATTCCCGATTCAGCCAATCAAGTCCCTCGTATTGTCAAAGGCGATTCTGAGAGAGCAGCGAAGCAGTCAGGCCATAACAGAAATAATGGCCACATACATGCAACCTTGGCCGTAAAGGCAAGACCCGTCGCAGCATCACGACTCCCTGTCTGCAATAACATTCTGCGATCAACTCCTTCTTCAGCTCAGTCGAAGACGAGCAAGGACAAAGAGAACATGCCAAGTCACGATGCTTGTGGCGACGCGGACATATCCAAGAAGGACATATCTGTCCCCCACACTCGATCTCTCAGTGCTCTCAAGACGCAAAACCAGAATGTGATCACACCCCAGCGGGGGGATACCGCCAAGCCCTGGAAGTGTGCAGAAACCAAAACACCACAGTCATTTCCCAGACAGAAGACTGAGAACGTAAGCCCGCGGTTTGCAATGGATGCAGATTCGTACGCAGCCGATAACACCGGGACCTCAAGTGTCTACAGCAGTCCAAGCAGACAGTCAGTGGGAAGCAAGGACATGGTGGAGATATTCTTAGACAGTAGGAGGCGCAGGATCGCAGGAACGGACGACACGGGTGCTTTTATATGATGCTGGCTGACTTCAACGGAGCCAAACACCTTTCATAGAAGAAGTCAATGTCATAAGTCAACAGAGAGACACCAACGATGTTGACCCGTTCTGCAAGATTCAAGTCCAACAGAGTATCAAGTTGAGAATCATCATGATATCCGCTTGCAGGAGTAATCAGCCTCGAGTGTTGTAGTCAACCCAGGAGGTTGCAGCCGACAAAGGACTCCTACAACTACTGATAAGCCTGAGCTGGTGACTGGTGAATTCGTGTAGATCAATTCGTTGGTTGATAAGGCAATTGGTCGAGCCGGTAGATGCCTTGCTCCGAGAAGGTTGTGAAATCGGAATGGCTCGCGGTATCGCTTCACGGTGATTTGGCGAATATCGCGGCGGGTGCAGGACTATAGACTTCGATATAGCTTGGGTGGGGGGCTAATGTATTGACTGACCGGACTCGTGCCTTAGAGTCACAGAGAGGGAGGGTCCAAGTAGAGTAGGCAAGATAAGGACAGGTCTGACGAGCTAGGTCACCTTTGTATAAGAGGTCGCAAGTAGGCCGATCTCCCCCGCCATTGCTGACTCGAAATGATCTGGTGCCGCAGCCACCACACCACAAGCTGGTTATACAGCTATAGCATACCGCCTTTGCAGACGAGTCAAAATCCCAAAATGGGCGAAGACATTGGCCTGTGATCCGTTGATGGTGCTATGCAACCAGCAAAGTACGAAGGACCCGGGTAGTGTCGTTGAGATACGCCCTCTTAGCCAACCAGGGATCGGCAACAATGGGCCACCATCATCTGAGATGCAACCAATCTGTGTAGTTCGCCCAGCTGATCCCATATGCTCTCGGAGGGGTGAGACACTAGAGCTGGGATATTGGACACAACTGTTTGTAATGGGAAACCGAAAAAGAGCACGTGAACTCACTCAACGCGGTCATGCAGGGTCTTGGAAAGCTCCCAAATAGTGTGTACTGTGTAGGTTAAGTGCAGAGCGGAGCTATGCCGGCTTCGGGTTTTGGGCGGGCTAGCCTGAGAAACGAGGCGGACGGGATGGTTGGCGAGAGAGAGAGACAACTGGGGCAGTGTGGGAAAAGGGATCGATGGATTCGGCCTGCTCAGTGCTGGCTGCTGGCTAGATTGGCTTGGGAGGCGGTTGGCCTCCCTACGGGCAACACGGAGTGAGTGATACGCAGTGCATCCGGATAGGTAGACTGGGGCAACGAGACAGGAGAACGAATGCGCTATCCTGGTCCTCGATTGTGTCATCGGTTGGCTCACGTTTCGCAAGAATGCGCAGGCTGGCGACATTGGAAGCTGGCTAGCAAGGTACACACTCCGGAGAGCTCCCTAGCTATCTTGCAAGGTAAGGTACAATCCTGTTCAAGGGTCAGCTGCAGCTGCAAGTCTGGGGGAGGCTCCAGTTGCCTCCGCAACCAAGAACAGCACGATGCCATGGCCAACCTCCAGGATTCAGTCAATGCATCTTGACTCTGTTGTTTATGGATTCACTGGAAGATGGCAAGAATGATATAGGGAACCCTCTTCCACAACGGTCAAAGTAGTGTAAGAGCCGGATCTGTTGAGATAGATGCCTTGTCAGATACGGTCCCCAAGATCGGGGGAGCAAGAGTCAGCTAATGCGGAGGCTATCGCGCCTAGCAGCCCTCCCCAGTGGGTAAAAATGCAGTGCTAGCCGCTGGAGTGCGGTTCCCAGCTCCAGCGCTGCTCCGGTTCGCCCGCCCAGCCCAAAAGCACCGAGCTACTCGTGCTAGGTTCTCAGACTCCACGTCTCGTGCCAGACATGTCATAGCTAAGGTAGCCGGTCGCATGCTTATCTCTTATCGCATTGCCGCGGAAACTGATACAGAGGTTCTGTTTCAAAGGGCCTCGGGACATTGACGCATTTGCGAGTTGGAATAGGCAGACAGGACAAGATGGACGGCAGGCTCTTGATCGCGTATACAAGCTTCGATGACGCTGCTTCGTCAATCAATAAAAAAGGTTGAATGGGGACGAACTGAGGGCCGTTCCTGAATCATCTGACGAGCAATCCCCGTCCAGGCCAGCTCCTTATCTGGGACTTATCTGCCAGCAGTTGGTCGAGGCACTGTCGTCACGAGGGGGGCGGAACCTGGGAAACCACCCCGGGTGCTTATGACCCACTCTGTCGTGCCCACCTTGGAGGTACGGGCATACCTGTGTCGATATCACCATCTGGAGAAGAACAACAAGAAAGAAATGCTTCCAGAATGGTGACACTTGGGAGGAATCCAGAGAATTCAACGTGACATTCATGTACTAAGTAGCTGAGACTGGCCATATATCTCTTTGTATGTAATCCAAATCACGGTTCTGAGGCGTTATTCGCCAGCTCCGTCGTCCAAGGTCCTACCTACAGTCAAGGTACTCGTGGTAGCCCCCGAGGTACCGGCTTAGCTCTAGCGTAGCTGGGGTAGGCAGGTGGGCAGTGCGCGGCAGCCTACCTACTTATCTCCTCCGACAGACAGCTCCTCTCTCACTTGATCAAGCTCCGTCTTCTCTTCTTCTTTCATTCCATCTACTCTTCCATTCTCTATCGCATCGTCACCGTTCTTCTTCTCCCATTAGATCGGTTCATCTCAGTTCATCATGAGGGGCCTCATCACTCTGTCGCTGGCCTGCGTCGCAGCCGCAGCTCCTTCTTACAGCTCCTACGACGAGGGCGCTCCCGTCATCGCAGCTGCTGATTCCGAGCACATCCCCAACTCCTACATCATCAAGTTCAAGTAAGTGTAGTCATCACCTGAACCATGGGCAGCTCCAAAAGCCACCGGCGAGAGGTGAAGCCTCGTGGAAAGCTAGCTCTCGTCTTTCCCATCTACACAGCTTCGCTTGAACCGGCTCTGCTTCCCGAGCTCTGGGTCCGGAGCCGATGCGTCATATGACCGATCTTACCACACTCCGCATGATTCTCATCAGCGAAACGGCTGGCTAACTCTTTTGCTCTACAGGAAGCACGTGTCGCATGACGCAGCTCAGGAGCACCACTCCTGGGTACAGAACGTTCACACTACCAGCGAAGAGTACCGTCAGACCGAGCTGCGCAAGCGAGGTCTGTTCTCGTCAGGGTCGGACGAAGATGACGTTGTCTACAATGGCTTCAAGCACGCCTACAAGATTGGCTCTGACTTCTTGGGCTACGCTGGTCACTTTGATGACTCCGTCCTGAACCAGATCCGCAAGCACCCCGACGTCGAGTACGTTGAGCGGGATCAGATCGTTCGCACTCTGTCGGACCCCGAGCCCGTCACGGAGAAGAACGCCCCCTGGGGTCTTGCCCGTATCTCTCACCGTGCCAGCCTCTCGTTTGGTACCTTCAACAAGTACGTCTACGCCGAGGACGGTGGTGAGGGCGTTGATGCCTACATCATTGACACTGGTACCAACACCGAGCACGTTGACTTTGAGGGCCGTGCCCACTGGGGCAAGACCATCCCCTCTGGTGATGCTGATGTTGACGGCAACGGTCACGGTACTCACTGCTCCGGTACTGTCGCCGGTAACAAGTACGGTGTCGCCAAGAAGGCCAATGTCTACGCTGTCAAGGTTCTGCGCAGCAACGGCAGCGGTTCCATGGCTGATGTCATGAAGGGTGTTGAGTGGGCCGCTGAGTCTCACTTGGACTCCGTTTCCGCCGCCAAGGCTGGAAAGAAGAAGGGCTTCAAGGGCTCTGTTGCCAACATGTCGCTCGGTGGTGGCAAGTCTCCCTCTCTCGACTCGGCTGTTGATGCTGCTGTCGACGCCGGTCTCCACTTCGCTGTCGCTGCCGGTAACGACAATGCCGATGCCTGCAACTACTCTCCTGCCGCTGCCAAGAAGGCCATGACCGTCGGTGCTTCCGCTCTCGATGACAGCCGTGCCTACTTCTCCAACTGGGGCAAGTGTGTCGACATCTTCGGCCCTGGTCTCAGCATCCAGTCCACCTGGATTGGCAGCAAGACCGCCATCAACACCATCTCTGGTACTTCGGTATGTAGTCCCACTGCCCATGTTACTCGCTATGCAATCATTTTACTAACATTCATCTCAGATGGCTTCCCCTCACTTGTGCGGTCTTACCGCCTACTACCTGTCTCTGCAGCCCAGCAAGGAGTCCGAGTACGGTCTCGCCTCCATCACCCCTGAGCAGCTGAAGAAGGACATCCTCAAGGTCGCCAGCAAGGACAAGCTGAGCGATGTTGGCACCAACTCCCCCAACTTGCTCGCCTTCAACGGTGCTGGCAAGAGCAACTACTCTGACATCATTGAGGAGTCGTCGTAGAATGCTAATTCCGTAATTGGGTGGTGAATGGGTGATGTTCTCTTTGTAGTTACAGCATGGGTCTCGGATAGGATAACACGGCATATTCTTTTGTTTTTCGTTAAGTCATTTGCAACTGGGCGAATAGTCATTTATTGAATGCAATAAGACACTAGTACTGTAATTCGCCGATGGTGATGACCGTAGTCGTGACATGATGCTGCCATGTGGCATTGTTCCATATTGTTATAATTGAGATAGAATGATCGTTGTATTGCCTATACTCAATCCAAACCCAACGAGCCACAGGGACCAGCTGTGCAGAAGTAGATGCTATAAAACGAACTACGGCGATGCCATCAATAGAGAGATTCTCTACATGCCATAATGTGTTCTTGTTGTCCCGGCATGAGTTGATGGTGGCTGTATGCACTACCATACACATGCTTGAGGCCATCGTCAAAGCTCCTAGGCGATGTCATTGTCTTGACAAGACTCGTTTTCAGGCTTTGGGGGAGCTCATTTCATGCATCTGATCGAATTTACGTTGAGCGTATAGCATCGCTCAGTCCGGGATTCTCGCATCTCCTGGCCGGCGCGAGATCATCTTACATGACACCGCGCTCACACACGCCTGCACGTAGGCATGTCTAGGGTCGCGAGACCACTGAGAATGCATGGGTTCATTTCATCATCTTCTTCTTGGATTCTTGTTACACTTGTCATTGTACAATAAATATCATCTCTATGTGGACTTGTGGGTATTCTCATTTCCCCCTGCGCAACGCAAACTTTTGTTGTTTTTCCCGTAAATGTCCTTCGTGATCCTTTTGGACTTGAGACCTCTCTTAGCGGGTCTTCTTGGCCTCGGCCGACTGGGCGGGCTTGCTGTAGAGCCAGACGGCGACAAAGGCGAGCCAGCCGACGACGGTGGCGCCGATGCCCGAGATCCAGGGCCAGGCGCCGCTGATGGCGAAGCTGCGGGGCCACTCGTCGTGGGCAAAGTGGCGGACCGAGACGGTGGCCTTCTCCTCGACGTTGGAGTAGAAGGGGCGCTTGTGGTTGACCTTGAAGTTGAAGATGCCGTGCTGGTCGGGCAGCTTGAACGAGGCCGAGTAGGTGGCGCTGTCGGGCGAGGTGCCGACGGGCTCCAGGGGCAGGCGGTGGAAGGGCGACAGCATGCTGAACTCGAGCTGCAGGGCGTCGGCCGCGGGCACGGCAAAGGGCGTCCAGGCGTCCCAGGCGTACTCGGACAGCGAGATGGTGTAGGTGACGTCGTTCTTGATGCGGTAGATGCCCGGGTTGCTCTGGTTGCCGCCCGGCACGTCCTCGTTGAGGTGGTGCTCGACCCAGTTGACGCGCAGGACGCCCGTCTCGGCAAAGGTCCAGCCCGAGACGCGCTTGGCGAAGTCGCGGTTCAGGGTGGCGACCGAAGAGGCCTTGCCGCCGTTCTTCTTGACCTTGGCGTCGAACCACTTGTCGCTCAGCATGTCGGCGCTGCCGACGACGGTGACGCGGGCCGAGTTGCGGGCCTGGAAGGCCGTGACCAGGGACAGCTGGCTGCCCGAGGCGAACAGGTCGTCGACGACCTCGGCCTGCTCCTTGGGGTCGTAGCTGTAGGCCGTGGCGGGGGCGCGCAGGACGGGGGAGAGCAGCTCGCCGGAGCCGAGGACCTGGCCGACGCCGGCGGGGAAGGCCAGCAGCTCGCCGTTGGGGGCGTCGGGGGAGAAGAGGTCCTGGACGTCGGCGCGGAGGGGGCCGGGGGCGGGGAGGAGGACGACGTCGTGCTTCTCGGCGGCCGAGGCGACGTCAAAGTTGAAGTGGTCGACGACGAGGCCGCTCCTGTCCGGGGGCAGGTGGATGTCGAGCTCGAGCAGGGTCGAGACGATCGAGGTCGGGGCCGGGCTCTTGGAGGAGAGGGCGACAAGGATGTTGCCCTCGGCGTTGACGAACTGGACGAGCACGCTCGGGGTCAAGCTGGGGCCGAGGCCCTTGGCCTTGGTGGGCAGGAAGATGAGGTGGTCGTACTCGCGCTCGCCGAGCTTGAAGAGGTTCAACGTCTCACTCTTGGGCGTCTCGTAGGTGATCTTGAAGCCTCGAGCTGCATGATGGGGATTCAGTCAGCGGGCTGTTTTCTCTTTCGGGGGATTGGGTTGATGTGACAATTGGAATTGCCAGTAGCTCACCTTCCAGATCGCCAAAGAACTTTGAGTAGCCGGCCTTCTCGGCGACATCGTCCAAGACGACCAGCAACCTCTCCCCGCTGGAGCTGACAGCTTGGGCGACTGCCGCCAGCAGCAGCAGGAGGAAGGATACGATGGATCTCATTCTCCAATCTGTGGCTGCTGGGAAACAAACAAGAATTGAATTGCAGGGCGGAAGAAAAAGAAGAAACCAAAAACGAGGTCTATGGCCTCATCGGTTTGATTTGCGCAAGTTGGATTGAGTGAAGTGTTGTGAAATCAAGAATCGGACTTTTTGGTTGTTGGCCGCGTGTCCTGGTCCTGGACTGTTCGGCGGGTTGCAAGCTGTCGTCTCTCTCCTACACCAAAAGTTCAGGGTCGGTCGCTGGCCAATTGGTCTCTTTTGGAGGAGCTAGGTATGTAGGTATGAACTGGCCTATCTATTCCTCTGGCATACGTATCCCATAAGTGCCAAGAGTTTCCACCATTGTCGGAGGTCAAAAGCGGGCCCATTACTCCAAGAGCTCTCCCTATGCCAAGTCTGACAGGTGCCGAAATGCACAAGACAGTTGACCACTTTACGCCCATTTGACGCCGATAACACGATAAGACCCCCCCAGTTGCCATTCACCAATACCAACGCATCTGGTGTTTGATGACCACTGACTGGGCCCGGCTGGATGCACGGACCAATCAATTGCGACGGACTTCACGACCACTCGAGCTTCACTCTCACGAACCATTGATTTGCGCGCCGCCCGATAGCTATCCCCTCGATCGCCGCGACCCCAGCAATCCTCCTCGATATCTCGACGATTGTCAATTGAGTTGTACGTTTCCGCCCCTGCCCCCGAAAAGCTCCCGCAATCACACCATCACGAAGCAGCGTGAACCTGCGCCCAAAACACCACGAACCAGGAACACAGGAACCCGAGAAGAAAGAAAAAAGAGGCTGACCAGGAGTTCCCAAAGATCACAAACCACCACACAAACGCACATAGACAATGTCGAACCCGACGCCCGCCTTCTTCAACGGCCCCCTGCGGTACATCCGCTGGTCCGCCCGCGAGCGTCCCGCCTACCTGTACTCGGTCGCCCTGGGCGCCTTTGGCCTCGTCATGCTGGCCACCGTGCCCCCACTGCAGAAGCGCTTCGGCTACGAGAGGGCCAAGCCGGTCCCCATGACATATCCCAGTAGGTTCCCATCCGATTGCCTCGATATCTATCCGTTTCCTCGTGAGGGAGGCTGCGCTGGGGAGCCCAGGTGAAGGGGAGGAATTGGGAGCGGCGGAAGGGAAGGACTGCACGACTGGTCAGAAAGAGGGAGCCAGAGAGAAGGAAGGAGAGACTTTTTGTGCAAGGCATGACAGGGAGCTCCTCGACCTTACCAGAAACTCTGCAGAAAGGCTGGAAAGACCACGATAGGATTCACGAGGGCTTACGGCACAGCCTTTACATGTTGAGAACAGAGAAGACCATGCTAACGCACATATCACTAGTCCCCAACGGCCCGAGGAAACAGCTGAGCGGGTATGAGGACTAAGATGGGGCATTTGACGAACAGACATGGCCAGCGTGGAAATCTATAGGGCGATATCCGGCTAGTGATGGTGAAGTCTCGAGGCACAAACAATTGTACATATGCCTACCGATTTGCAAATGAGGTCTAGACTAGGAGACCTCGCCTGGCACCCAACATTTCCCATGGATGACCAAGAGAGTACGGAAGAAATAAATAGAAAGGCACCAAAAAATGTAACATCACTCAAGAAAGACGTGTTTTCATTCGCTAAACGACGTGGCCCTCTACTCTATCATTTTGCTGCTCCATCAATAAACACTTTGAGCCCATATGCCAGAAATCACATATGGTGCTGACCTAACGCCAAAAGCCTGTCCAGTTGTTTGCTCGAGGGTAAACCTCGACCTTTTTCGAACCAGGATATCGCCGGTCTAGAAACTTCGAATGATCACCTATTGCTCACTTGTGTCCGTTATAGTCGACTCAATGCTTGATGCAAAAAGTTCAAGCTTCTGCACGCGTTGCCCTTGTAAAATATCCAGTCCACTGTCACTTCTTCTCTTCCCGTCTCCGCGAAGCCTAAAAAGCCTACCAATGGAAGATTTGCCATCAGGAGAGAGGCTCTACCTCTCTCGCTGAATCAAATTCCACTCGTACTATTGACGTCAGTCATGATTTCCCACCCGAGTTTTTCAGAGCTTTTACTTACCACTCTACCATCATCGTCACCAGTGTACACAATTTGTGGCGTGGGGTAAACGCACGTGATGGCTGCTTCAAAGTTGGCTCCCGACTCGCTCCGGGCATCGATATGGTCAAGCCGCCGGATCGGTTCCAATACCCATTTGCCGTTCTTGGTCACACTGCGCTTCCAGATATTGACTTTGCCTCTTCTGTGGCCGGTGAAGAGGATAAAGTTCTCCAGCCATTCGCTACCAGACCCTTCGTAGAAGGAGCAGGAATGGACAAAGTCGTCATGCTCTCCTGGCGCGCAGACATTCTGGTCCAGAAGGAGCTCGCCGTTCAAGGTGTACAGAGTCACATTTGGTCCAGAACATATCATGATCTCGCCCGACACGTCGTTGATGCTGGCGCATTCCACTGCACGAGGACAACGGGGAAGCTTCCTGACGAACTCGAGTCGATTGAGGTCCCACAGGAAGACGTGTCCATCAGCTGATATCGTGACAAGGGTGCTGAATGCTTTGGACACTGCAATCGTTGTCACCGGGGTCTTGTGTCCGAAGAGGGCTGAACGCAGGTGCAAGTCAACGGGCTTCCCGTGTGAGGTGTGAATGCTATGGACTGAGACCACGCAATCCTCTCCAGCCGTAATCAGGGTCTTGGAGTCGGCCACGAGAATGCATGAAATTTGGCCAATGTGCAGGTTCTCATTGATGCCCGCGTTCTTCCTATTCTCTGTGAAATAGAAGCGGATGCTGTTGTCAGCATAGCCCCACTCCAGGAATTTGTCGTAGAACGGTGGAAGATTGATCCTGAATGGTGACGAGCACAGAAGGCGGTCGGACTTTGTCGAGTAATGGAGGGATGCCACCCGCTCGTGACTGTCCAGCAACGGATGAGGTATCCTTGCGAGAGAGGCGCATGATGTATCAAGCCGCTTTGCTGGGAATCTCAAATTCTCTTTTGGCGGGTGCGGTCTGGTGAAGACTTGATGCGGTGTCTGGCCAAAATTGTGAATGATGCTGGTCGTCGACTCTCGCTCGTGGGCATTCGTGATCTGGTCGAGATCCTTCGCTCCATGGTAGGATAGCCAGTGGAACACATTCAGGTTTTCTACTGCAGCTTCTCCTCGTTGTTTGTGCCCAAAGATCAGATCGATCCAGAGATGGAGATGCTGGCTCACGTATGGACTTTCCAATGCCTCACGGTGCTTGGCAATGAATATCTTTGGGTCGCCCTTGGCCCATGGTGGCAAGTGGACGTGGTTGACCTTCCCACCGCCGCCTTGACGCTCGCCAAAGTCGTACCCGTTGTTGTTGACCAAGAATTCAGGTAGGTAGAAGAATTCGGGAATGAGTTCCCTCACGTCGGCACCATTGTCCCGCGAAGCCGACCTCCAGGAACCTTCGATCGAGTAAAACAACCTGTCGGCATGATCAAACGTGCCACCCTGCAACAAGATGTACGATTGAACAAACGGTGGCAACCGGATAAGGTATGACGCCACTACCATCGAGGATGAATAATGTGTGCCGTAGTGGAATGGCTGCTCTCCAATCTCCGCAAGGCTCTGGTAGCGAAGTGCATAATCTGATTGTCGGCTTGGTGTTTGAGCTCCCATAGGCTTTGAGAGGTCTCTGAAGGTGGCAGGATCGTTGAGATCCAACTCATCGCTAGTGTAATCAGCAAGAATCCATGGAAACACGGGGTATTGGGTGAGATCGTTGAATGTCCGGCCTGCCATGGTATTGATCAACATGAGGTAATGGAAATTGGACATCTCCCCTCGTTGCCATCGACGCATGACAGGGTTCCACGGCGAGGAGTTGAAAAGGCTTCCAAACTTTGAGCCCAAGCCCTGTGCAGATTCCTCGGAAACTCTGAGAGACTCGAGGCGCCAAGTGTCCTCAGGACTAGGCAACGAAGTTGCACCGGTTGTGTGGGGAACTTTGTTCAGCAGTCTATTGTAGATCTCATCCCGAGCGGCGGGGTTGATTGCAGTAAGCAGGTAGCTTCGCCCATCGGTGAAGAAGATCTCAATGGCCACATCCCGTAGCAGAAAACGCCGCTTCGAGATACTGATCACGTCTTGCCATGACCAGTGACGGGAGTCTTGCGAGTGTCGTGCCGACAAAGGACGTTTATCGCCAGTCTTCTTCCCCATGACGATCTGCGAGAACGGATCTCTTTCTTCCTCGGGAGCCTCCCAGGCATTGACAATCTCGCCATCAGCACAGTGGAAGAAGTTGTCCATCAGGTACAAGTGGTTCTTTCCGACAAGCAGAATACCCTCGCACGTCTCCAGGCCAATGATACGGGAAACATTGTAGACTTGTTGGACGGCATCCTGGGGTTCCAGGCGGCGCATGACACGGCGGTTCTTATCCTCAAAGGCATCCTGCCCATCTGGATCATTTGGATCGTCAACCATTTCGAACTCATCCTCCGGTACGACCGACTGATCCTCTGAGGGAATATCAGACTGTTGCTGCTCGGGCGCCTCGGTCGGTACTTCTGAGGCGTCGGCCTCGAGGTCGTTCGTCTCTGTCGGTTTGGACACAGCGGATGAAGGGGTGGTAGCTATGTTCGTGCTTGGAGTTTCCGCCGTGACAGTATTTGTGTTCAGCCGTAGACTCGAAGCAGACTGCGTATCGTTTGTCTTCCTCTTTGGCTGGAATGCGTCGTTCTGCGGCGAATAATCTGGCAGAATGCGCAGCCTCATCCTGTCGCGGCCTTCCGTCCTGTCGAGTCTCCACTTTGTAGTCTGAGGTTGATGGAAAATGGCACCAGGGCGACGGAGGTTTTGTCCCATTTTGCTGAACGACGCCGAGTAGAAGACTACGTCGTCCTGTTGGTCTTGCATACTTCGTTGATACTTGTAATGCTCCGACCCGTAGATTGATTTCATCCACGCGCTGTTCGCCATGTCGTGGTGTATAACCACCTTGTTCTTTTCCAATAGCTCGACTTGCCACCTCTTGAGTGTGTCTCTGCGCTTGGACAATCGTGATCGCGCCGTATCCGTGGTTCTTTGGTTCTCAAGGCTCACAAACTCTTCCCAGGTGCGCGACAAGCCATCGAAGAATGCGCCATCTAGCAGGGGTCGATGCTCATCCACCCACGCAATGAAGGTCTCGTTGTCAAGCTCGGTGAGCTTTTTGAAGTCGCTGATCAGGCTGCCTTGATCGGGAATCACAAAGTGCCGGAACAGGATCGAGCATTCATCGGGCTTTTGAACAAGCATGATGCGCCAGAGGTTGACAGCAGCAAGTCTCACATCCTCGCGAGAATCGACCAGCTTGAGGTACAATTGATACCACAGAAGCTTCATGTAGTCATCCTCCACAGACAGCGAGTCCAACACGACCATCTGCCAGTAGAGAAGCTTGTTCATTGAGAAATTGGCTTCCATCTCTGACGTTTGAGAGTCGTCCATTTCAGAAAGCCTCAACAGGATCAGCTTTAGGAAAGAGCTCCGGATTGTCGAAACGGCCTGATTGCATAGACGCACGGTCTTCAGTCTGGCAATCTCTGGCTTTTGAAGATGTTCAAGAAGAAGGCCCGCGAAATCGAGCATGGACTCGGTACCGTTCATGAACCAGCCTTCAAAGATGGCCTCTACCATGTGAAGACTGAACCGAGCCATGTTGGTGAGAATCTTTGGCTCATGCAGAAGCTGCCAATCGAGCTTGACAGTGGTAGACATTTGGTTGATAGTCCTCTGCAGAACATAGGACTCAAAGAATGCCTGATGCTCTTGGAAGCCTGGCGGGACTTTGAGGAACAAACCAAAGCCAGGAAATTCCTTTCGAGACAAGAGCTGATCAATAAAGACATTGACAACCAGCTCCGTCATACCTTCCAAGACAGTATGTCCAACACTCTGAGAGGCCACCCTCTTCTTTGGGGACATGACATGTGCTAGTCGTGGTGAACTTAGCTGGGGAGACTTCTGGGATGTAAGAAGAATGAATGATGAAGCCTTGCGTAACGGCGTCCCACGCACGATATTTGTTGGCATTTCTCCTACCGTGTCCCGGGCGGTGGCAGTTCTGACGATGGGCGCTGGCGCTGAACTGCCAGGCATTGGGCGAATGATCACGTCGCCACCTTCGAATGTGAGAGCAGAATCCCGCGAGTTGAGCTCCGTCTCCGGTGTGACAGCATCAGTACTGACCAGCGCTGGATACAGCGCTGAAAGCAATAGCCTGACATAATCAGAGGCGAGAGCGAAATCTCTAAAGTCAGTTGACCGGGCATGAAGATCGGACAGAAATCGAAGGACAGTCTGCAAGGCCGCAGCGTTGCTAGCTACTCGATCCTTTGTCGATTGAGACGCTGAGAAGCAAATCAGTGGCGTTCTAGCAGGAGGGCTGAACACAAACTTACGACGTATCTCAAGCTCTTGAAGCAGAGACATTGACCTGCCACGAGGTCGGGTCATTGTGGCCTGAATACTGGAGTCTGGCTGCGGTGGAGGCGATCGATCGCCCGCTGGAGAATCCGGATCTTCCTGGTTCCTGAGTACATCTTTCAGCCCGTGCTGAAGCATGGACGTGATGATGGGCAAGGCTTCCGGATGCACCACCTTCGACTTGCCAAATGTCTCGATGAGGCTGAAGAAATCAAAGGTCCGTTCGAAATCTATTTCGGCCACATCATGGCCAAAGAGAATACTCAAGCATATAGGCCATAAAGTCGGGATATCCCACCACCTCTTGAGCCGATGAGCCATGATGAAGAAACCGCCGGTCTTGCCGGAGAACTTGCTCGTGTATGAGGTACCGTGGGCTACTAGAAGTCTAGCTAATATCTTGCACCCGTGGACCACAATTTCTGGGTTGTCTTCGGACAACAGTTGTAGCAACCACTGAGCAAATGTCAGTCTGGAATGATAGGTTGGCAGCCGATCATCAAGTACCTTGTTTGTGACAGTCCGAGCAAACTTGCGGATGATCATCAAGTTTCCCCTCTCACAGAGCAACTGGCTATACATTTCAAGTATCTTGATGCCGATCGCCTTCCTAGTCAGAAAAGGTGAGCTCTTTGCTGTTGCCGTTTCATTCTCCGAGGCTGGTCGCCGCAGTGTCGATAGGTTCTTTGTCTTCAACACGGCGGAGCCAGGCTTCGGCGTTCGGGGTCGGGATGCTGGCGGCGTGTGGAAAGCATATGTGATGAACAGAGCAATAGAACGATGAACTTCGGTGTTGTAGTTGCATTTGACAAGATTTTCGAGCGCGGTTAGAAAGAACGGCAAGACAGCCGAAGGCAATGGCTCAGCCTTCAGAGCATCGAGTAGTCTTTTCACAATACCTAGAAAATTATACGTTCAGACACCAAACTTCCAAGGATACTTTTTTTTATACTTACGCATTCGCAGCAGACGGCGATTGTTGTACTGGTGGTATTTGCTCATTACGGCGAATGTGACGAACTGCTTGTAGTAGAGTTCTTGTATGATGGGCGCACACTTCCTCCATCCATCAAAGTCGATGAGGAGAATACGATACGCCAGAGGATTGGTGATGACAGACTCGAGGGGATCATGATGCGTGTATCCAACAAACTCCAAGAGAAGGCTTAGAAGCTGGAAGCAGAGCTTATCCCTTTCGATACTCTCCAGTTGGAGCTTTTCAGTGATCTTATCATTTCCAGATGAAGGACTGTTCATGCCGAGCTTGGTCTTCAGTAAGATGCCGATGATGGCGTAACCACCATCTCTCTCCAAAGCCTCGCTATTTCTCCAACTCGAGTTGGCACAGCGCAACACTAGCTCCACAGCTTGCACGAGTGACTCGGGTGTCGAAGCCCTCTCCACGAGCTTCAGTGCGATAGGAGTGAAGCCACCAAGGCGCCACATTGTGTCATCAAGATATTGAGGCACAACAATGATGGGCTCTCCAGTAAGGACGGAAACTCCATTTGTTCGCATGAGTGCGTCATTGACTGATGGCTGTGCGGTGTTGATGGCGACGCCTATGCCGTTTTTGAGCGTCATTTGCACCAGAGTATTGGCTGGGCCGCGCGAAAGCGCCCGAAAAAGCTGGGAATCACCGAGTGGGTCTTTCTCTCTGAAGATCGAGGACGGCATCATGCTAAGAAGAAGTCGTTGTTCAGGCAAGACGTGACCGGCTTTGTCACGTATGACTTTGAGAATATCCGAGCTACCGTCTTTCCCAGCAGCAATCATGTCGTTGCGTAGTCCCAGTGCTGCCGAGGCCTCATACGTTTGAAACCCACCCAGACAATCTTGGAAATTGCCTTGGTATCGAGGCCCCAAGCGGCTCGCCACTGCTAAGAGCTCATCACTCAGAGCCTCCTCGAAAAGATGCGTTGACGCCAGCGAGATTTTTGTGTTGATAAGCCCATGGCCTAGGTAAGTGGCAAGTTCTCTGGGAGTGCCGATGAACGCCAGGACAGGGTGTGTCCTGGTGTTGCTAGAGGTGAATGAGGCAAAGCTCTCAGTGCTAGCATTCAGCGGCGGCGGAGGGCTGGGATAAGGTGCACGGATTTGTTCCACAAACTCTCCATCCACGTATAGTGAGGCCTTGCTCGGGGTCATTGTTTTTGGTCGTCGATGCACCAGAGCAATATGGTACCACTGGCCTTCTTCGAAAGTAAAGGACTTGAAGCGAACGCTGGGGCGCTGAGACTTGACAGAGGTCTGGAGTATGAAGTTGCGGCTATCCTTCTCGAGGTATATAAGAAGAAAACATGTTTGCGTCACATCGAACACACCAAATATCGTGGTATGCGATTTGGGGTCGAACTTGTCCACGCGAACCCAAGCGCTGAAAGTGTATCCTGCAGATGACTGAGGTGGAAACGATCTGCCCAGATTGGGCACGTCAATAGATGAGTGGCCGTGGAGAGAGAGATCAAATTGGATGAATGGTGGATCTTGGTTCTTTTGGACCATTTCCAGGCAAAAATCGGCGGTTGCAGTCGAGGAGCTTGTCAGCAAGGCCTGCGCATCAGCAAGCCTTCCGACTCCCAACACCATGAGCCTCTTGCAGATTCTCAGCACAATTGCGCTCTCGGCATCGTCCAGGAATGAGTCTTGATCGAATGCCAGCTGCAGGAGACGGGATGATATTCCCGATTCGTGCACAAGAGACAGGTTGTACTCTGAAACATTGATGAGCGCATCAAGAACTTGGAGCACAAGCACGGATATGAGTCCATTGTTCGTGTCTTTGCCTCGAGGCATAGAAACCCAAAAATCTACGATGGTGCGGATTACTTCTGGGTTCTGTAGTGTTGACTGTGATCCGACGACCTCGTTGACAGCCTTTTGGACTTGAGAAACAGGGTCCAGGATCTTGCCATCACTATCTTCGCTGCTGATCTCTCGTGGAAGCACCTCGTAGCTGCTTGAGACATCGTCTAGCTGAACGTCGATGTTATGTAAAGTAGCAGTGGAGCACAACTGGTCCAAGGACGGATCGTTCAGCGCAAAAGCCAAGAGCTTCCCGAAAAGCTGACCACTCGTCCAAAAGTCAAGGTCGCTACCGCCAAGACCAATACTCGCGATACTCTGCTCCAGGGCTTCCCAGCCGCCTCTTTCGACTCGTGTACGAAAATAGCGCCTGTTTCCGGGGTGGCCGCGGAAAGCTGAGGAGAGGACGCCCAAGACGGCGTCCAACAAGCCAAACAAGCTCTTTTTCTCCTGCTCGCTGCGTTTCTGGGGATTGTAAAAGCCTGAATATGCCCGTAGGACCTCGAAGATGCGATGAAAGCCCCTGAGGTGCCGAAAGTCATCCTGGACAGAGCTCGGTGGAGCAACAGCAGCCAAGTGCTGTTTAATCTGGGATATATGCCTTACAAGCTCATCTGCATCTGGGTAGCCGGAGCCCGCCGCCTTGGCGAGTATGGCAGTCACTCCTTCCAGCAGCTTTTGCAGAACTTCGACAGCTTTCGAGGTTTGTTGTGCCGCAGACGCAGAGGTCGAGGATCGGTACCGGCTAGGGCGAGTTGCCATGGTGGAAAAGGTGGGCAGCTCGCTGGGGATAAGGCCTATAAGCCTCCTGCTTCATTGCTCTAGATTTCGTGCAGCTTGGCCCTCGTCAGGGCTCACGAGACAGGTGGGAGGCGCGCTCATGAACGGGCTCTGGTGTCCGCGCAAGTCTTCGCTTTCGGTCGGCACGGTCGCGGGCGAAGGTAGAACGAACGGGACTCTGGACGATGCCTTGCTGGTAAGTGCTGCCTGTCGCAAGCACTCGGAAGCACACACACACAGCACGGCAAAAAAAGATGGACGGCCTGAATCGGTTTCCAGCACCGAGGAATATAGCAAAGAGACGTTTCTTGGGATATCGAAAAAGGAGAAGATGGCAACACCATGAAGCCTCGTCGAAACAAACACTCTAGGACGAGGCAGGAAGGAAAAGTGCAGCAGTGTTGATTGCAGGCATATCAATCACAAGCGTCAGCCTTGAGCGCGCCGCGCGTGGCTTGGGTAATCCGTATCGCAATCCCCATCCCACTTGGCCCTTGGCCCTTGGGGGCGGGGCCCAGGTCAACCCACTGCGTCACAGCCGCATTACTACCCAGTGCTAGGGAGGTATTTTAGGGGGTCCCAATCCTGAAGTGAGCAGCGATCGTCGCAGGGGTCTGGCCTAGCTGCGACACAAGCTTGCTTGAATGTGCTTTGAATTAACAAGTAAAATAGTGATCACACCGTTGTATTTAACCTTACTACATCGACGGAGATAACAATTGAGGGAATCCGAAGTCCTTGCAACTATACACAAGAGCATGGCCGCGTGGCAGTCGAGATGATAATAAGACTGATGATATACAACCATTGATGCCCCGACTCATTTAACACGCAATCTTGCCCAACCCACAACCTTTCGCCATCCTACATTTCACGATCAATAAAAGCCGTAAAGTATAATTACCACTGAACTGCGACCCCGTGTTCGACCACGTTTCAGGAGGCAGCCGGTCAAAAGCGCCACTCTTCTTCTACTTGGGTGTATAGGTGGTTCATCATATCATGCTTAGAGCCAGATGCTCGCAATGTGTGTTTCTATCTTCCGCCAGTACCGACACCAGTCTCGTAAGATTTACCGTCTCTGCGCAATGGCGAACGACGAATACTTGGATCCATCATGAGTGCGCTGTCAGTGGAGTCTATGTTCTGGCAGCATTTGATTGGTTATACATTCATAGATTATATCTACAGCGTACGGTCCTTCTACTGTTTTATGGTCTTTTGCGCATACAGATGGTAAGTATTATGGGGTTGTCCATCGGCGGAGTACTACTTGACTCTCCGAAGACCAGACCATATAGTTATGGAGACTTTTCTTTTAGACCATTGGACTTGATCATCTCGGCCTTAATGTCGCACCTCACTTCAAATCGAGTATTCCGAGTCTAGATTATATGCAGCATGCCAATATGGGTTGTCTCGGGAAAAGGCCGAGAGGAAGAGTAGACGACAATATAAAAAGACTATCAGACCTCGAAACAGCACGAACCAATACCCAAACCGAACTGCTGAGACCCGCATAAACCAGCTTGCGAGTGTTCATGATGGACAACCTCCTTCCTCTCGTGACCTGCCTCGAGTACAACCCACTGTGACCAGCGATATAAAAATCGCATGACTATCGCAAATCATGACACTTACCCGTCTTTTATCCAAGTATGAAGTCGGAACTTCAAGACGCATAGATTTACATTAGAAAAGTACTTCTATTATGATGTATGTCAATTTTTCAAGTTCTACAATAATTGAAAATACCTCGAGAGTCCATACTGGTACACAACTCACATCGATGACTGACTAATGCTGGCTCTATCACCAAGCCTTTTCTTGTGTCCCGATACGCAGTGTATGTACATCGGACTTGCGTTCAAGCCGAATACATCCAATCACCGATCGTCTGAAAGCATCAACTTGATTTCCAAACTCTAAATACCATCTACTGTGTATGTATGATCAAGGTTCGTTGGAAAGCGGAACACTTGGTCCGGAATGGCTCCGGCATCACTAGTAAGTCGGGTAAGTATATCGTCACGGAGTTGACCCCGCCACTGCTGCTGTGCTCAAGCTAAAGCACTCTGTCGTCTGTACCGGTAGCTGCTGCCCTTGCTTTGCGTGCCGGTCACATTCAACGCCCTCAATCCTTAACCGTCAAATTTTAGCCTTGTTCGATAACCAACCATATAGGTACCTAGACGGAATCCGGTCTACATATTGAACTCCCGGCATTCAAACGCATACCCTTGCGCTTCCACTCAAATGAAGTGCAAAATGATAGGCTGGCGGTAACGATGAATCACTCCATGTCGCAGCACACCCCAGGTGGCCACTTAGGACAACAACTGCGTCCTCTATTGCCCAGGCCGATTCAGACGCCGGCTCAGTCACCACCACTGCCGCTGGCGCCTGCTCAACCATCACCAACTCCGCCGTCCAAGCCTCGTCCTCTTCCGAAGCAGAAACGCTCCAAGAGGGAAAAGCAAGTGCCGGCGGCCTGTGACGCGTGTCGGAGACAAAAGGTCAAGGTACATCTATCTAGCCGCGCCCCCTCTGGATGGTCAATTCATTTTCACGATTTTCAGACTCTAACTTGACTTCCAGTGCACCGGTGAACGACCTGTCTGCCATCGTTGCACTCGGCGGCACATTCCGTGTCACTATGCTGCGCAGCCCGGCGAGACGTCCTCGCAAGCTCTCAGGCGAACCTTTGACCAGCTGCGAGATCGTACCACGGCCAATTCCGAGATTCTCGAGCTCTTGAAGACGCTGCCAGAAAAAGAGGCTCATCACGTGCTGCAAAGAATCAGGTCAGGAACCGACGTCTCGACCATTCTTTCGCATGTCCGCGCTGGTGATCTCTTGCTCCAGCTCGCTCTTGAGCCTGAAACCCGATTGCGGTATCAGTTCCCGTATCGACAGAGTTTTCCAGATGATGACCTTCCCAATAATGCCTACCTGAATTCGTTCATCTACGAAGGGGCATCGCTATATACTCCAGACCAGCAGTCGGAGCCGCGCAGAAGCGAGTCTGACAGTTCCAGCTTCGTTGCGTATCAGAAGCCCTTCCATGCGGCCCAAGTCATAGACCCTCGCCTTACTGACGTCAAGCCATCTTTGTGGACGTCTGTTTGTGACGATGATACGCTTATGCGAGACCTTCTCGGGGTATGGCTTCGCTGCGAGTATCACTTCACTGCGGCCTTTCAGAAGGATTATTTCTTGGAGGATATGCTTGCACTGCGCCAAGATTTCTGCTCATCTCTCCTTGTCAATATGACTCTTGCCTATGCCTGCGTACGTTAATGCCCCAAAAGTGTAGAGTGGCCCAACTGATCAAGTTTCAGGTCTGCTATCCGCGATTCCCGGACCGCGCCGAGTATTGGAACCCTCATACACTCCTGTACCGTTTTGTTGCTGAAGCAAAGCGCCTTTGGGAGATTGAGTCGCAGCTAGTACGGCTCACCACTATTCAAGCCGGAATGCTCTTCAACGTCTTCTACAACCTCTGCGGCCTCGATGAGATTGGACAGCCGTACAGGATTCAATCCATTAATCTGGCCCACAAGATGCGCTTGTATGACGGCCCCATCTCTGGGCAAAGCAAAAGAATACGGGCCGGGAGACTTTACACGGCATGGGCGTTGTATAACTGGGAAACGTAGGTTAATGGGTCTTCCCCTCATGATATTCCTTCACAGGCGCTCACTTTCCACAGTCTTGTCGGCTTCTCGTTCATGCATGCTCCACTCCTCAAAGCTCCTCCTGTCGAACCTTTGCCGGATCCTCTGGAGGATCCCGAGTGGTTTGGGGAGATATGGGTCAAATATCCCTCGAGCCAGAGTCTCTCTCCGTCTTCTTTTGGGCATGTTTTTCATGCGAAAAGTCAATTTCGAATCATTATGAATGAGTTTTGCGAAGCCGCCTACTCCAAAGATTCAACCATAACACTTGATCAAGCGTACCAGCTTCGTTCGCGGCTCATAACTTGGTATCATGGCCTGCCTACATCACTTTGTGCAAAGACCATCGTGCTCCCTGCACAGTTACAGCTTCAGTAAGCATCCCTCGTCCTCATATGGATACTATGGACATGATTGTATTTACCCCATGTTCACATGGGCCTGGTTTGCTAATGACGCAAATTCGGCAGCATGTATTATCACAATCTCATCCTCAACATATTTGAGCCGTTGCTGGATGCGGAAACAGGTAGAGACCCAAGGCCACAGCAAATCATTGCCGATGCAAACAAGAACGTCCGGACGCTTGTTCGGCTCTACTACCTTCGCCATGGATTCGATGCCATGGACCTCTTCATCTGTATACCACTGATCCTTGTCGCTTTCAAGTGCGTCGACGCCATCAACGAGTATACGCCGGCTTCTCAGCTGGAAGAACTGCGATCGACTCTCATTCTGGTCGCCAAGGGCTTGTCCAGTCAGCGTCGCAACCATTACCTGTCAGAGGCGCTGTTCCGGGTCATCCGGGGACGGATGCGCGCGCAGGAGGCGTCGATTCTCAAGGGAGTGCTCAATCTCGACGACGAGGACCCAGAGAAGAAAAGAGCGCCTATGCAGGCTGTGCGAAGTGCCTGGACTGTCAGCGTCGTCAGGGAGGACACCCAGGTACTGAACAACCTCGTGGAAAATTACGCCCATCTGAATCTAGACGATCAGACCGACATACCGGCTTCTCATTAAAATGACTAGGCTTCTTTCTTCTCTTCACGTCGCATAGAATATTTTCTCAGTGTGCAAAAGGGGAAGTTTGGTCCTTAGTTGGGCAATATCTGCATTTTCATGACGAATTTTGCATGCAGGCGGAACGAACCATGAGGATCTGGATGGACTATCTAGGCACCAGACTGCTCAGCAGGAGTCTGCGTCTGTGTTGTTTGCGTTTAGATAAGCTTTACGATCATACACTTTGAGTGTGTTTGAAATCTGGTTCGAATCGATTATATTCATCTTCTGTCGTGGCAATGGCTCGTGATCATCGGCCTACAATATGGGGGAACCAAAAATAGCCGATCCATACCAACGATGTTCGTCGAACATGATCTGCGATCCTCAAGCATTGCGCGCATACAAAGGTGAGCTTGGGATTGTGGTTACGTATGGTATGAACGTGAACATTCACGACAGTGCTGAGAAATGTCCGCAGCCATTCACTGTTTCAGGCACGTGTGGATATAATTGGGATGTGAATATGTCTTTTCATTTATAAGGCGTAGTTTCAAACTATACAAAAACTTCCTCGCACCGATTCCCTGCCATCCCCAAGAGAATCCTCAGAAGATCAAAGCCAACAAATGACCTTGACCTTAAACTAGCCTGTTTTCCCTTCTATGATTTATGACCATATGCTCTTCTGTAGCAATATTGATTTTCTCGTTCATAAGCGTCCATGAAGGCGACAAGCTAGTCAGCTATGATCGCTTTGCCATGGAATGATATCGCGTCTTCCAGTCTAGAAAACATGCGCCGCCCATGCCAGATTGGTGTCCAGAGTCTAAGACAAAGAAAAATGATAAGTGATTCTGCGACTCGCTGTCGAGAAAATAGCCGTAACTGGCTTGGGAAAGTGAAAAAGGTATCAACAAGGGGTATTCAAAATAACGCTCCAAAATAAAGCAATGCCGTCTTCCGTTTCCCGAGTCTTTCTCGTTCGTCCGTATGCAGTCGAATAATGCCCAGGGGTTTACAAGCTCCATCCAGCGAAGCGGGGAAGATACAAAGGGGAAAAACGTGTGTATATGCAATCAAGGTTGACTTGTGGTATGACGTGGTGTGATGTGGTGTCGAATTTGGTCATTCACCCAGAAGACCCGAAAGCCGACCCGAAATTCGACGTGGATCTCATTCGCAAAGGCTTTTCGGCTGGGTCTTGAAACTCGTTTAAAGCGTCTTTGGTGCCGTCCAATCCATCCGCTTCTGCAGTCTGCGTACATGCCAGTTCCGCCGACAGCAGAGGGGATGCAGATTGGACGGTATCGTCTGTAGTCGATGGTTCTTTCTAGAAACCAGGCAGAGCGCCGAGCGGAGCGCCAAAGTTGGAGTTTGACTTGAACTTGAGCGGAACATCCTCATTTTCTTCAGGCTTCTTCGATTCCTCTTCATCGACACGGGCTGCTGGCAATATCTGAAGGGTTGACGGGTCATCAACACCGTGTTTCAGCACTGTCGGCGTGGCATCGTCGCTTTGAATAGAGTCAAGCAACTTGTCGGCCACTTTACCGAGGAAAATCTCATCAAAAGCTTGCTGGTTTCTGAGCGATAGGGGCCCTCTGAGCTCCACGTCACCCTCGCTGGGTTCCAGAATGGGCTGAGGATCCTCAGCAACCGGGTCTTGTTGCCCGTCGGTGTACGTGGCGTCGGTCTTGACTGCAGCGTGGCTCGGATCGTGGGTGGGCGTGGAAGTGCCGGAACTACCGGCTGTGTTCGTCGCATTCGTCGACAAGGCAGTAGCGAATGTCGACAACGAGTGGTTTGGTGTGTGCCCAGCATGCATGATGAGCCTCGATGCTGCGGGTGCCTGAAGAGTCTCCTGGGTTACTTCGGCAGGCGTCGCCTTGGCCCTGCTGCCGCTACCGCTATCGCTGCCAGGCGAGCCTGCGTTTGAGTTGGGATTCGAGCCAGTAACATTCGAAGCCGAAAGAGGCGGAGATGGAGGTTTTCCAATGGTAAAAGTCGACTTCTTGACAGCTGTGGGCCTCAGCGGAATACCCTCCAGATCAGGATGGACTTCTTGCACGTCAATCGAAGGAAGGTCTTCTTTTGTTACAGGGCCATCGCCGGGGGTGCTATTCTGGGTCGAGGATCCCTGCATTCGGGGGTCGAGCGGTTCGAACGGGCGGGATTCGGGCATCGTGAGGCCAGATCCAAGGCCGGGGGTAGCGATCGGGGACATGCTGTCCTGCAGAGGGCGAAATTTCACTCCTGATCGTTCCGACTGCCCTGGGCTGTGCACGGCATGGGGACTGCTGGTGATGTTGCGGGCGACAGATTCTCGCAGAACAGCATTCTCGCGCTCCAGGTCCGTAATCCGGGCGAGGTACTGTGCCTCTTTCTCGGCCCAGATCAGACGATCCTCGTCCATGATGGCCCGTTCTTCCTTGTATATCTCTTCGGCGCGCGAACGATTCGCCTCCAAGTGAGCACGCTCAGCCTCCCAATTCTCTAGTAGCCTCCTGTTCTGGATAAGCACCCGGCGCAATTGGGTGCTTGCCGTATGCTCACCAGACTCGGCCAAGGGTGACAGGCTTGGAGAGATGAGCTGTGAGACACCAACTGGTGGTGGACTTCGGTGGGGAGAAAGATATTGGCGCTGTTGTAGCTGTTGTTGCGCCTGCGAAGAAGAAGCGGAGGAGTATCGGCCGGCGGGGGATTGACGATCGTCAAAGTAGGACAGCTGCTGGCTGGCGTTTCTCGGGAGAGCCAAGGGAGATATAACAGAGCCCTGGTGGCTAGAGACAAGGCCGGGGAAGGCAGCAGGGTGGTCATTCGGATCGAGTAACGCGCCCGACGGCAGGAATGAGTCGAGAGGCATCCTTGCCATGGTGAGAGTCATTGATGCAACGGCGACGGTTGAGCTACGTATCCCTTGGGTCCAAGGGAAGCTTCGAGGCGTATGCGCCGAGGTTTTGACCAGAAGGAAAAATTGGAGCAGTTGCTATTATAGTTTTGCCGGTGCGGTGCAATCGAGGCACCGTTCAACCAATTGCTGCAGGTTTCTCTGGCGTCTTGTGCTCAGTTTGGGCAGTATACGTCAGGTCCTTCTTAGACTGTCAGATTTTGATGCTTCCTATTCTCTACCCGTCCGACGCTCCGGCCAAGGTCCAGCTGGGCTGCGACTGGCCAGATGGATCTCGGATGCGGGCGCGGGCTGGCGAAGTTCCTACTCACAGCAAAGGAAAGTGGCGTTGGGGGAAGGAAAGTCTTGGTGCCCAGGAATGACTCAGTCTGCGTCGGGATAGCGGAGTTGTCTGAGTAGGTAGTGAGTGGCCAAGTGCTCTCGACTATTCGAGGAAGTATACAGGTCGACTCTTTCGTTTTGAAGAGAGCGTCGGGCCCTGGTGTAGGAGGATATTATATCGCATGTGTCTATGTAGCCAAGTCGCAAAGTTTATGACGACGCTACTCTCGTGGAGGTGGCAGATTGGCTCTCGAAGTCAATCCCAGCCCGTTCGAGGCTTGTGCATTGGACGCACGAGATATTGTCTCAACTCAAAGCAGTCGCGATGCGCGCATGAAGGTGCTTCTTCCGTGGTCGTCGAGAAATAACAATAGGCAAGATAGTCGGGTAAAGACAAAGTAATGGTGAGTGCGTATGTGTGCGCTGTATTTCAGAGGCGTGTGTAATTGCCTGCTTGCTAGTCGGGGGATCCACTTGTGAACGTGGTTGCATGTGCTGCTTCTCTCATGTGCCTTGCCGAATGTACAAATGCACAGGTGACGATATATGGCAGGGACCGAGTAATATGATATACGGTCAAGCAGTTGGGCACACAGTTGTCGAAGAGGATACCCGAGCTATAAACCCGAGGACTTTACGGTGAGATGGAAGAAGTCAGGTCGAATGGGCAAGGAAGAGGGCAAACATTGAAGATCGTGGAAATCCGGGAAAATAGGACAAGAAAAAAACGGGGAGGGCTTGCAATAGATCAATGGAGCCGGGACGTCAAAAAATTGGTGCACGGCGCCATTCGAATTCGAAGCTGGACTGGACTTGGGAATTGATGGGCCGGTGGACATGATGGACATGGGGGGCGGCCAAGCAGAAAGAAGAAGAAAAAGGGTCCATCCACGAGAAAGATCTGGGCAGCAGTAAGACAGTCTGGGTGTGTGATGACTCTGGTCTGGTCTGGCCTTTTGGGTATGTACCACATGGCACAGGATCTACTAGTACTAGTAGTACCGCGTACCTGAGCGACACCCAATGAGCCGCGCGACGAGGCCCATTTTCATCTGGTACCTGACAAGTCACCGATGCAATGCCATGATGATCTCTTGGTACACTTATACTGTGTGTGCCGAAGTGTGCAAATGGGAGAAGGGAATCTCTTCCACTCTTCTCCTTTCCCCCAGACCAGGTAGGTGTACGTTCCTGTCAACCCCGGTCAATATTTAGGTAGCCCTGGACCAGAAGAGGGTTGGGGAGTTGGAGAGAATGACGGAAGGAGCAACACAGTGAACCACTTCAGCTGACTGTGACTGCCCGTAATAGTTGATGGAGGGCCGGCTCCCATCCCAAGACGCTGCCCATGGGCGCTGAGATTTCCATTTTTAAACACACACATCCGCACACAGCTGCCAACCCACATTGCAGGTCATGTCTCCTTCTGACCACCAGAGTTCTACTACTTTCAACCACTTGCACGGCATCATGAGCAGCAATTGTAACGGTACATGCTAATTCCTGCCAGCTTTCCGCTGATACGGAAGCACACGATCCAAAATTTGACCGAGAGCCAGGAGCGTAGGTAGCGCTCACCGTCAAATCTCCAACAGACCAGCGAGCGCTGTCAACGTGGCACGCCTCTCAGCAGTCATCAGTCAGGTCAGCTCCCGCCTTCGAAGTACAGGGTAAACGTTTTCGATCACCCAGGATTGGAACTCCCGGATAGGGAATTCTGGGGTGTGTAGTACATCGTACAGGGGACGGCCCGTGGGAGAGCTGAGGGCGCATTTCCGGACACGCGACGACGACAAGGGAATTTCTCCTATGAAAAAGCCCAGCTACCACAGTATTACCAGCCCAATCAAAAGGCGTCCCAATCAGTAGACTCTGCGACAATCTCTCTCCCAGCGGCCCCTATTCTTTTAGGTTCCAGGCTCCAGATTCCCGTTCAGCAGATTGGCCGAGAGACCTTGTGGTTGGTTGCCGGCCCTCAGAGCCGAGAGTTCAAACAGCACTTCACATTGACTTCTTCTCTTCTCTGACACTCACCAAGTTCCACGAAGAGTCCCCAACCTAGTACGTACCGTACCGCGCGCTCCTGTCAGATCTGGGATCACCCAAACCGGACCCCGAACTTCCAAGGGCCTGGCAGACGACTCTGCTGCTTTAAGGCACACCGTCTCAAAAGGGTCTGACGTCTACTGAGAAACCTTGCACGAACGAATTCGCACGTCGGGTTCTGAATCCTGCAAACATGTCTCCTAAACTTTCGCCCGGAGTATACCTCGTGTATGGTCGGTCAACAATCGTCCGTGACCGTTTAACGAATTGGCGGAAAAGGAAATGTTCAGCGCCTCTGCAGACCCATAAGCGACATGGTATAAGACAATCTGATGACCAGTGTCCAATTTGCCTAACCGCAATTCAAACCAGAGCCCCTCTCTAGAAGCCATCATGTGAACTATCGTGGAGCGACTACCAACCATTTGCCCAAGCACAACCCGTTGGCTCACAGATTCTCTCCTGGCCTGGCGCAGCGGATGGAAAGTTCCGCGCCGGAAAGCGGAGAGTGGAAACCTCAATCCCTATGCCCGTCTGGGGCTTGTGCCCACGAAACTTCGATACTGCGAACGTGCAGAGTCGGTGTCTCGCGAACCCTTTGGAATTCCAAACCACCCACTTCTTCACATGCTTTTTCGCGTTCAGAAATGTACAAAGCAGGCACTGCTTGTCATTCCGAAGCCAACGGTCAGGCGGCTTATAAGCATGCAAGAGGGCCGAAATACCAGAACACATAAACTCTGGTAGGAAAAGTTTCCTCATGCACAAGGGCCGAACCAATGTCCAGCCTCGGCGTTACCTCGCTCATCACCCTAGAAGACAACGTATGCCATAGGGACAAGTCTATGATCAACTTCACTAGGAAGACTTGCCCAAGTTGGCGCGCTTCGCCTATTTACGGAAGTGCCAGCCGTATGACTCGATTTTCGCGATGCCCGAGTGCTCGCGTGTTGCAGAACCTGCCAAACAGTAGGGCCAGCCAAATGGTATGCTGCCCAATCCAAGCAGGTTTGCACGCTACCTGAAGGAAGCTCTTGACTGGTAAAACCTTCCGCAGCCGGCATGTCTATGAACTGCATAAGAGGCCTGGCAGATAAGGCACTGGCGACCAACATCGTGAGGCGCCACATGGCTTTGCATGCCATACGCACTGCTATCAATACCTGCGATACCCAAACTCCATACGTTGTGGTGTACAAAGTACAACGTACTCTGTACAACGTACAGCGCCCCCAAACCCTGCGTAAAGCCTGGCTGGCTGTGCCTGGATATCAACCCCGATTATTTTCACATGTTCCAAGGTTTGCCATTGTGCCTGCATCCCTCCACCATCAGAACCATTCCGCCATCTGAAAGTTTTGAGGAAACACTCATTGTGGTTGTGACAATATTTCGTATTTTCCCTTGTGGAAGCGATGCCTGATGCTAGTGAGATATGGACGACACACTAGATTTTTTCCAGAAGCACACGACGGAGCCTCACGACTTTTCATTGTCACTTGATGTGAAGGAAAGCTACACCGCCGGCGTCGAAACCGTCAATGCGCTCTGGGTTTAGAAATCTAGGTCCAATGCGTTAGTTGGTGGAATCTCGCCGTAGCTTTCCCGATCTCGCCGAGAACCTGCGTCTAGGTAGTGGAGAAGCATCTGTCCGACGTGGCAGAATCTAAACAGCCAGAAAAGCCCTCTTGATGCGAGTCCACGTCCTACACCCAGACCAAAAAGCCCTATCCAGCAACAGCAGCAGAGAAAGGCCGAAGCTAGTTGAGGCCTGTCTCTGCTAGGCAATGGTGAATGCTCAGCCAGCGGCCATTGCTTTTGTGGTAGCTCCTAATTTGCCGAATCCTAGTTCCGCGCGGCGACCTTGTGCGAACGGTCATGGTTTCGTACAGACTGCGTATGCTACTGATGCCTTGCGAACGAGGCCTGACCTGGCACGCGTAGTGCCTTTTGCTATAGTCAGCGACACCATTCGCTTGTAGGTCTTTTCGAGCATGCTCGAATGAATTGGAATGAGGCGACATCTGGCTGCCCAATTCGACCTGAACTTCGCAAGCTGGTGTTGAGAAGATGTTGACTGAGGCATCTCTTTGAAAAGATGGTCAAAACATAGGCTGGCTTGACGGGCGGATGGAGAAGATTATTCCAAAACTTGAATGTCTCGACGGGCTATCACTCTTCGCTAGATGGCAGATGGTCTTCTTCCTCCTTGTAATCGCTAGCCTGTAGTGGTGCTCACGCCGTCGCTACTATTGCGACTACCTGGATCCTTGACTGGATTATACGAACTAGTTCAGCACCAAGTCGCGGGGCCCCGCGAATATCGGCTCTGGACGGAGCTGGGGAAAGTGGCTCGGAAGACCAAGGGCGCGCCTATGTAATGGTTCAGGCTCGGAGGTTCTTTTGGGACCAGTGGTTGGTTCAAGGTGGGAGTATATCGCCGGCCAGCAGAGGGGAAGCATGAGACCCAGAACTGCTTGAGTATATTCACCCACATGACCCGGGCAATGGTGCTATCCACTGAGCCATGACTAAGGCAGAAATAAGTAGGTTAGGGCTGTACAATCATGCAAAGTTGTGCCCCGTAGCATGCACAAGTCTATACGGCCAGGGAGCAATTTAAAAGGCGATGAACAGATGTGTTTGGTTGGGCGGGCAATGATGAAACCGTCATTGCTGATTTCCTTGCTTGGTAGGTCTATGGATTTGCCTATTTTAATACGTCAATCTACTGCTTCCCTGGATGTTAGGTACAGGAACCTGCCTGAGCTCGAACTGGAGTCGGTATACCTAAGCGATGACTGATGAGCTGTATAGAAGTAATCTTGGTAGCCATTCCTTTTAGTTCGGTAATGTGGTTGATGACGTGATGAGATGGGAGCCTGTGAATGAGAACCAAAGTATAACAGACAGAAATAGAGCGACAGATTCAGTGTCGTGCTTCCATGTGTAAGACGAAGCATGGGACGGGATCATTGCTGCTCATAGTGATGTATGCGCTGTTCTCTCGTCTCTGCTATGACAGAAGGGCTGCAAACCCGTCTACTAAAGCATATGCCTATTCTCAAGTTACGTCAAAGTGTGAGCGTGATACTGTCATGATTGGTTCTCTGGAGACGTCGTGCTAGGGGTGCAAGACGTTGATAGATATGGTGTTTCTCCTGCAAACAAAATATATTCCTCGGTTAGTATGGCATTTATTGGCGAGCTCTTAGTGTCTTGGACATTGCAGGTACTTGAGCTGTCTGTGTTGTTCCAGAGCTCAAGGAGCAGCAGCAATACTTGCTGTTCAATCAGGACCAACACACCGAACAGTTTGGTGAATGGCTCATATTGGGTAAATAGAAATGAGACCTGGCTCGGCGATGAGTTCGAAATCATGGTGTAAAACGTGTAGCTGTATGTTTCCATGCAATGAACTAGAACACTCCTTGAGATCAGCTTAGATCAATCACTTCTTAAATCCAAAATAAAACTGAATACTCCAAAATCATTAGATGCACAAGCATGAGAAATATGACTTCTTATGAGAAAATAAGTAAAAATCGCTACGGCAAAAGCATGGCACGACGACAGCGGCTACCATATACTTATATCATGTCACTGATCCCATGATGATCATAGTGATCGAAAATAATTGGGCAGTAGGCGACTGGGTTGATAGTACAAGTATACCTTCTGTCTGACCGGAGGACTATCTGACCTTGGCTGGCAAGTGCTCGTCCAGACTGCGCCTGAACCAATGGGAAAGAAAATACTCGACACTCCCACGCCTGTGGCACTCATGCCTTGCTTCAGACATATGAGCCTAAGCATCAGTATGACTTGATCAGGTTCAACTCATCGACGTTCTATCACGTCGTGTTATGGACGGCGATCAGTATCAAGGGACGCCGTGAACCCCGATGTGCTAATGAAACAAGATGATTTTTCTTCTTATGATACAGTGAACCAACACAGGTCTTCGGATATAGTCAGGAACTTGGGTCTGCGAAACTAAGGTGTATGAGATCAAACTAAACTAATTCTCTCAGAAGGCACGAGGGATTTCCAGTCAAGTCGTGTATACTTTGAGAATATTGTAACGGAGTGCTCCGCTCGAAAAGCAGATTTGCAATGCTTTTTTCTTTCTGCGCGGAAAGGAAAGGTCCACAGAGCCTTTTGGTAGCGTGATGCAGTTATTTTTCTTCGCAATACACTATACCTCAAAGTCATCAATGGGCAAGGTGACTGAAATTTCCAAATGATCAGTATTCCTGACTCGGTCTTACAGCTCACGACATTTCCTCTCCGTATACGTAGTGTCCATGCGAGTCCTATCTTGGCTGTAGAACCAACGAGCAAATGGGCAGAATCGTTATTTGAGATGTCAAACAAAGCCTTCTACGACCTTCAAGCCTGATTTCGCTGACCGTTCTAACTGATACAGAAGTTGGGCCTCTGTGAATTCTCACAGTACAACCATGGCACAAACAGAGCCAATCTTCTGGCATGGTCGGACAGCTTCACGAACGAGGTTAGCAACGGGTCACATTACAGTCAATCATCATCTTCATCGTCTCCTGGTGATTGCTCATGTTCAAATTGTGCCGAGAAGATCAGCGACTTTGTTCCTTCCACTCCCTTCTCTTGATATCGTCGGCAATGTTCTCAGCCAGTGCCGTAGACTGTGCTTTGCGGGTGTCCAGGAGGGAGGAGATACTGCGGCCGTCTTGCTGCCTTCCACGGCGAACAGTATTGCTAAGAACGAACTTCTGGGCTTGTGCTCCGGACCAGCTGCGCCACTCGCACGCAATTGCGGGCGGCGACACGATTCACGGGCGACACTTTCCTGCTTCGGTGATGGACGCTCCCTCGAAGGACCGTGCAAGACAAAACACGTCGTGGTGGCCAAAGGATCCTGATATGCTCGAGAGCATCACTTTGAGATGGTGATCACCCCGCAGGATCGTGTTGGTGGGATGTCCCCATATCTTGCTGACTCTGGCCATGACCACACCCAACAGGATCAAGACTTACTTCGTGAATCAATGCAGAGCCGGCATCCAGGCAGCTATCTCGCCCGCGGGCGTGACTCGGGACAAACAAGGCACGCATTCCCGGCGCCTCATTGTGTATAGCGGTACCGACGTTGCAGTGTATACCGGGAGTCTCGGGACATAGTTGGACCTGGAAGCCCGCCGTTTTGAATCTGTCATTGACTAAGAGTCTTACCAAGCACAGATTTGATTTGTCGAGCATGGCAATATGTCGTTACCGAGAACACAAATACGCGAGGTATTGAATGCCTTGGATCCGCAAGTCATTGATGCGATCCATGGCAAGTCCGTAGTCAGTAATAGTTAAACACCGGAGATGCTGCGCGGGAGATTTCCGGTACCGATCTCGCCTGCGAGATATGGAACCCCTGCGGCGATTGTTGATATCTGTGTCCGTGAAGGGGTTTTGGTGCGCCGTACGATATATGTACTGTCGACGGAGCCTCATGCATGCACACGATACCCGGAGTCCAGCTTGTCGCCGGGGCCAACCAGTGAGCATGATATCTTGCTTACGGTCGCCTCATCGCATGCAAGAGTCCCTATACGGAAGATAGGGCAGATAAGATATGGGACGCGGATCCATACCTGAGAGATCCGGCAGCTCTGCCGCTGCCCGGATCCACTGGACGCTGGTTGCCGCCGAGAAACCGCCGGTGCGCTTCCGGGCTGAAGAAGCAGAACTAGAATCGTGGGTTCCATTGATCTACGAGGGAAGCGACCATAGCGATTGACGACGTTTCAGCTGAATGCGACATTGATAGTGATAGAAAAAGTGCCGAAGAAACACGTGCCAGAAGGTTCTCGGGCTGCTGCTCTGTACAAACAATGATACAAAATATCCGCTCTGCAGCGTTAACATGTGCCATGATTGCCCAATGACCGGTTTCGACGTTGACGTTTCTGCGGCGGCAGAGTGGGTTTGCAGTTGAGCGCACTGACTGAAGCGGAGAAAGCATCCAGATTTGGAGTGTTACATATTACTCCGTACATACCGTGGTAGCTGAAAAGAAGGAGTTGACTGAGCATTGCACCTCGAGTCGGTCGTACACCCAGTCGCTAGCCAGACAGTCTGGGAATATATTGACATGAGTCGTCATGAAAGTGTATATTTGTCATGCAGACTCGAAGGCTCGGAAGAGACGTTGACCAGACGCGTGGACACTGCAGCTAACCGCAGTGTAGTGTAAATTAGCTTACCTTCCTAGTTACTATTTGCAAGGCACTGGGGTAGCCAAGACCGGGGGAGATTTGGAGAAAAACGGCTCGGTCCAGGGTTTTCCTGTGATGCAGAGTTGCCTAAAGATTTAAGCCTTATTTGCGGCAGTGAGATCGTGAACCTGGACGACTTGCCTTTTCACCAGGTTTACAACCAATGGATTTGCAAATGTCCCACTGCGTATAGGTAGCCGGCAGGTCCCCTTGTACCTACATACACACATGAACGCTTTGAACACCCATCCCCCCAACAATTACATGTGCGTTTATTGGGTCGCCTCGGGCAAAAAATCAAGCCGATGTTTTGCAATATCGTTTGGATGATCATTGACCCCATCCCCCTTGAGAGATGCATGCCTCTCACTTGTTATCACAAGCATACCTACTCGAGCCGTATTTGATTCACATAAACTTGACGAAAGCAACGTCTTGGCAGACATCTATATGGCCCTATCGTCGTTATGGACCAATACCTAACTGTGAAGAAACATTACAGATAAGACCCCTAGAATATTCCTGTAACTGCGGGTCTTGTTGCAAGACTGCCACCCTCAACGTTTCGTTCGAGAGGGCAACACACACAGCACGAGATTGAGACGACCCATCGCAGAGTGATTCAAGGTTGTGGGGGAAACGGCGCTTATAACTTTGCCCCATGGGCCACTATCCACCCTTGTAAGTTGTGGATACAATAAACCTGGCAGAGATATTCCGTATCCTGTCACAGTTTCCTACTCTAGTGTCATAAGTACCAGGTTGGCAATTGGGGTAAGATACAGGGGGGGAAATACGCAGAGTTGCGTAGGCACACGGTCATAGTTGTCCTTCCTCGCGCTCCTCTGTTGTTGAACACAGTACTAATACGAGTCGTCCGAGAACGCATAGTCTCCAACTCCCACTGTGGGCGGCTTTTCTTTTATAGCCGTTGCCGCACTATAGTCCCCCGTCTTGGCTCGCCTTGGCTTTCTATTTAGTCCTCGAGGGTATTGGTTGTAAGCCTATCTCGTCTCTGGTCGGGAGAAGGCCGAGAGTTGCTGTGCGAATTCGTCTGCGTTCCTCTGAAAATTTGAATCACTACTCGACGACTATATCTCACAACGGGACCGAGACGACATCCAAGATGGAGGAGCAGAAGCCCCATGTAACGGACACGGAGCGTCAGGCTACGCAGGTGCCGTCGTCGGTATGGTCCATCATATTCATTCGGGGGACCTTTTCTTGTCCCACGCCGCCTCTTACTAACGTCGCTTCATCGCCAGGGCGAAGTGGAAGACTTGTCCGATGAGCACCGCGCGTATTTGATGGATAGACATGGCTCGTTGGCACTCGAGCCCGTCCCGAGCATGGACCCAGCCGATCCGTACAACTGGCCGAGGAGCACGGTAAGTGAACTGGACTGGCGTTGACTACACCGTGCTTGGCCCGTCTTGCTGACTGGTTGTCAAGAAAATTACCAACCTCGTCCTGGTCGCCTTTCACGCCATGATGGGCACATTTACCGCAGCTTCGATTCAGTGCGCTTTTGTCGATATCGCCAAAGATCTAGATATCGAGGTCCAACAAGCGAGTTACCTCACCTCGCTGGTGATCGCCATCCTCGGTGGAGCGCCGATCCTATGGCGACCGATCGCCAATATATACGGAAGACGACCTGTGTTTCTGATTTCGCTGATCTGCAGTATGGTGGGAAACATCGGCTGCGGTTTCAGTCACACGTACGGCACGGTCGCCCTCTGCCGGGCCATCACGGCCTTCTTCATCTGTCCCGCCGCGGCCATCGGCAGCGCCGTCGTCTCCGAGATGTTCTTCAAGACGGAGCGCGCCACCTTCATGGGCGCGTGGACCATCATGGTCACCATCGGCGTGCCGGTCGCGCCGTTCCTGTTCGGCTTCGTCGCGCTGCGCGTCAACTACCGCTGGATCTACTTCATCCTCGCCATCACCAACTTTGTGCAGTTCGTGCTGTACCTGTTCCTCGGCCCCGAGACCCTGTACCGGCGCGACTTTGCCGTCAAGCCCAGCACGCCCCATCTCAAGAAGGGCTACTTTAGCTTTCGGCGCATCAACCCCGACCCCCTGCGGCTGAGCGACTTTTGCCACCCGTTTGTGTACTTTACCAAGCCCGTGGTCCTGCTCCCGGCCGTCGCGTACTCGATGATCTTCCTGTGGTCCAACATCATGCCGACCATCGAGATCCCGCAGATCTTCCCCGAGAAGTACGAGTTCAACACGCAGCAGGTCGGCCTGCAGTTCCTGTCCTTCATCCTGGGCTCCATCATCGGCGAGCAGATCGGCGGCCGCCTGTCCGACGTGTGGATGAACCAGCGCCGCAAGAAGACGGGCGCCGCGCCGGCCCCCGAGTACCGCCTCTGGCTCAGCTACATCGGCCAGGCCCTGGCCATCACCGGTGTCATCGTCTTTCTCGTGCAGACCGCCCACACCGACGTCTACAACGTCACCCCGCTCGTTGGCACCACGATCGGCGCCGTGGGCAACCAGCTCGTCACGACCGTCTATATCACATACGCTGTGGACTGCTACAAAGAGGATGCGGCCGGAGTCGGCGTGTTTATTACCTTTGTCAGGCAGATTTGGGGCTTCATCGGTCCTTTCTGGTAAGACATTTCCTCGGTCGACTTATATGATTTCACAGGTTTACTAATATTCATCGGCAGGTTCCCGCAACTCATCGAGGCCGTCGGCATGCCTGGGACAGCAGGCGTGGCAACTGGAATGATGGTCGTATTTTCCGTGGTGCCTACGCTGGCGCTGCAATTCTTCGTCCGCAAAAGCCACCACTGAGGAGGAAATGGTGCGGTAATTGGGAATGACAAAAAAGTAGGACAAGGCTCGCTGGATCATGTATAGGAACTCGGCCACCGAGAATTAATAAGAGAAGTTCTGGAACAAACAAAATGTCCACGCAATTCTGAACTTTTGTCGGCTCTTGAAGCTTGCAAGTCAATCAGCGAATGACTAGATGTTCAGCCGTGAGCAAACCATTGTTCGGTGAGCTCACTGAAAAAGAAAAAAGAGTCGACATGTAGTTTCTGTGGACTTGTTCTAACTTGTGTCCCACAGATAAAGGGTGGCGGCTCTTTTGTAGATCTTGACTGGTACGACTGGTACGATGGTGTCATTCGAAGGAGGCTGAGCTTGGCTAGACACCATAGCCAGGCCCACACCCCAACACGCATGTATGCACCTCGGTCACCCAGCTGCAGCAGGAACAATGCTTTCTTATCAAGTCTGGGAACAAGTCCTTTACGCAAAACTTGTAGCTATTCTGGACCGAGAAGAATTGGCGACTATTGTGTTCCTGCGATCGAAGTCAACAATCATGACAGATGCCGAGTAAAAGTTCTCTAACGATCTTGGAGGTCGTCTTTATCAGCGCCTTCATTGCTATTGGCTTGGAACTTCCCCATGGATCGCTATCCTTGCCCTCCTCCACAATATGTATGATCTTGCATGCTCTGCGCTGGCGTATGCATCAGCTGCTCCTGCGGTCTCCATTGAGGCCTCACATGTTGTCCTGGGCCTCGAGGCTGAGCAATACCCCTGCGACCTAAAATTTGCTTCCTACTTAATATATCTACGTAGGTTGACCAATTCCCAGAGAATTGGTGGAGGAGGCCTTCCCATCATCGTATTTTGCTGTTTCGTCTGAAGCAAACTGCAACTTTGCAGCTTCGGGCTCTATGGACCCCTTCACTACGCTTTCCGCGGCTGGCAACGTCCTCCAATTCCTTCAGTTTGTCGGTAGCCTCTTGAACAGCACCCGCAAGCTGCATGCGTCGGCGTCCGGCATCACGGTCGAGAACGAGCATGTTCACGACATATACTCGAAGCTGATCGTTTTCAACGAGAGCCTCCAACGCCGGTACGAAAATGACCCGCAAGGGGCTACAACCAAGGCTTCCATACACGGCCCAGAGATAGCAAGCTGCGCCTCTGCCTGTCAACAGGACTGCGAGGAGCTCCTGCGCATTGTGACGAAGCTGAGGATAAAATCGCACAGCCGCTCACGATACTGGAGAAGCTTTCAGGCTGCTCTCACAGAGGTTTGGAATTCTGGGGAGATCAAGGACCTGAAGGAGCGCATCGCCGAACGTCAACGTGCAATCACACTCCAGCTGTGTGCTATATCTAGGTACGAGACTATCAACGATGAAACAATTGAGCTAAAGCTAACGCCTAGATAGCGAGAACATTCTGACTATTGGTGATCAGCTCCAACGCCTCCAGAGAAGTATTGGAATCTGGCAGAATGAGAACGGCCGCCACCAAATGCTCAAGGCCAGGAAAGACCTGCTAGCGCAAAGAGTCGACCAGATTTACAAGCAAGAGTCTGTGGATGTGGAAGAGATCGGCAGTATATGTAACGATCTGTCTCGCCTGTCGTTGAGTGCACGGGATTACGAGCAGGAATTCCTCATTACCGCCAGTCTCGACTACGAAGAGCGACCGGCAAGACATGATAATATCGCCGAGGCTCACAAGACAACCTTCGGTTGGGGTTTGAACGAGATCACAAATGACTCGGAGAAATTTGCCTCGTTGCGTCACTGGCTTCCCGGGCCCAATGGCCTCTTCTGGGTCTCAGGAAAGCCCGGTTCCGGCAAATCAACATTCATGAAGTTCATTGCTGATCATGAAACTACGCGAGAGTATCTACAACATTGGGCTGGAAGCCGGGAGCTGTTGATCACCAGTCACTACTTCACGATCTATGGCACGCCGATCCAAAGGTCGCTCGAAGGGCTTCTTCGTTCTCTCTTGCACGGCATCTTCCGTGGGCAGCCGAACCTCATTCCGAAACTGCTGCCAGCGCGATGGCATCTCAAGTCGTCACAGCCGTCATGGACACAACGCGAACTTCTGGACGTCTTGCAGCGCATTGCCAAGGAGACTGATGTACCAGCCAACATTTGCATCTTCATCGACGGCCTCGATGAGTACACGGGAGATCATTTCGACATATGTCAAACATTGATCAAGCTCTCCCAAGCACCGTTCATGAAGATATGTGTTTCTAGCAGACCGTGGAATGTGTTCAAAGATGCTCTTGGAGGGATTCCAGACTCTGTGCTTTATATGCACGAGCTTACTCATGACGACATCCAGAGCTATACGGAAGACATGCTGCGCAAGCATCCTCGCTGGACAGCCCTCGAAGAGGAAACTAGCTTGGTCTCTTCAGAGTCTCTGATCGAAGAAGTTGTCGAAAAGTCAAACGGCGTATTCCTTTGGGTTACCTTGGTCGTCCGCCTCCTCCGCGAGGGTCTCACAAACGACGATAGCATGTCGGATCTGCGGAGAATGTTATCAAGCTTTCCTGCCGACCTCAAGAAGTTCTTCAGACATATTCTGGAGTCAGTGGATCCCTTTTACAACGATCGAATGGCAAGAACATTGCAGATTGCTCTACATGCGGACAAACCTCTGTTTATCGAGATGTTCATGTTCTCCGACTTGGAGTATGACGATGACAACTATGCCTTCAAAGCGCCCGACAGGATGATGCCTGTGACGTTGCCTGACATGACAAAGATGTTTGCATCGGTGTCACGACGTATCAACGGGAGATGCAAAGGTCTACTGGAAAGGAATGGCGATCGGATGCAGTTTCTACATCGAACAGTCTACGACTTCCTGCACACTCCCGAAATGACCACATATTTGAAGGAGTTAGCGAAACCAGGCTTTTGCCCAGACTACTCTTTGTTCCAGGCATCAGTTGCTTGGATCAAGCGAACTAAATTCAATGATCTTCGTCGAAAAGAGTCGGATATGGCAATGTTCTCCTGGTCGGAGTCGCACAGTTTCGTCCAAAGGATGCGAGAAGTATTACTGTATGCCAGGTCATCCGAAAAGGCGGGTGAAAGGTCAGCTGCCTTGACTGCGGCACTGCTAGACGACATGGAGGCCAGTATCGAATCCATGGTGGAAAATGGGCAGATTCTCATGGGAGACAAAGTTACAATGATACGCATCTATCGACAATTGGTCCTGGAAGCCGGCATCGACAGCTACGTCAACAAAAAGCTTGGGATTCCTGGTTATATAACAGCCGATCACGCGACCGCCTTCTTGCCACTATGCCGCTTCGAACGAGACTTAAACTCGATGGAAAGTCAGGACCCATCCTTTATACAAGGGATACTGGAATCTGTACCAGACCCTAACGCTTTGTACAGGAAGCAAAGCATGTGGATGATGTTTCTTGACAAATGCGTCCCTGAACCACCTATTTCAGGATCCGTCAAGCTGTGTCATTTTCTGAACAATGGTGTCCTGTATGCTTTACTTCAACGAGGGGCAGATGCCAGGGTATTTGTCGACATGAAGAGATCACCCTTGCCATTCAACCGATCCGAAATTCTCAAGATACCTGCATGGCTCGGCATCATATTTACAATACAGGCAACCCGAGCACATATCCGCGAAGAACTATATGAGCAAGTCTTGAAACTTTTGTTGGATAATTTGCAGGATACTGCAGCTGTAAAATTCGGGGCCTCGCCGGCGCGCAGGTTGTGGGACATCTGGGACATCTGTAAGGGTCATTTTCAGGGTCAGTTGCATGGTCCTCATGAACCATTGATCATAAGCACCTTCAGCCAGGCCCTTCAACAGCTCTCTGATCCACCAGCGGAGGCAGACAGCCCATACACGAAAGCTTGTCAGTGGGTTCGGAGTGAGCTATCAGATGATGGCCAGAAGCAATTTGACTCTGCTATCTCAGCCCTGGAAGCCCAGAACAAACCCAAGACCACGCTCAAACGGAAATCCCAATCGCACATGCCAAAGGCGAGGCAGCGAAAGGTAGCCCGGAAGAGTTGAAGGTTAGCGGTAGTAAATGCCACATTCAAGCAATGCTAGGTGTTGATAATTGAGGCAGCGGACCTTTGTTTCCCCTTTCCTGCTCGCAGGCACTTTCTACTTTACCACTTGATGATGTGGCAAAGGCCCCTGACCCCAAATGACAAGAAATATCACCCCACCAGTGTTCGCCATATTGTTCGTACCATGACACCGTTCGGCGGAATCCATCGTTCAAACCCACCTTTTGCGACCAACCAAGGGCCGTTAACTTGGTGAAGTCGACTGCATAGTGGCGATCCATGAAGGGCCTGTTCGGTGTGGACTGTATGCATTCCTCCACCGTCAAAGGCGGGCTTTTCCCAGCTATATCGCTGGTTCGGGAAGAAGCCAAGATCTTCCCAATCACCTCGATGTTGGATAAGCGGTCCGCAGTACCAATATTGTACGTCTCGCCGATCTCGCCGCGGTGGAAAATGAAGTTGAAGGCGTTCGCGACATCTCCCGCATAAATGTACCGACGCGTATACTCCCCGCTTCCATACAGAGGCACCTTTTCCTTCCGATTAATCAGAATCGCGAACTTGGGAATGATCTTCTCCGGGAACTGGTTCGGGCCGTAGACGTTGTTGCTGCGGACGACGACGACCGGCAGGCCAAACGACTTGGCGTAGGCGCAGACCATCATCTCGGCGGCCGCCTTGCTGCCGCTGTACGGGTTCGTCGGGCGCAGCGCGTCGGCCTCGCGGTGGTCCGGCATGCCGGGCGCGACCTCGCCGTACAACTCGTCCGTCGACACGTGGACGAAGCGCCGGACGCCGGACCGGCGCGCCGCCTCGAGCAGCACCACGGTGCCCGTCAGGTTCGTCCGGCAGAAGGCGTGCGGCGCGCCGAAGCTCAGGTCCACGTGCGACTGCGCGGCAAAGTGCAGCACGGCGTCGACCTGGTGCTCGGCGAAGCACTTTGTGACGGCCGTCTCGTCCGCGACGTCGCCGCGGAAGAGGGTCCAGTTGGGCGCGCCGTCTAGGGCGCCGAGGTTGTTCAGGGATGCCGAGTATCTGATTGGCCGTCAGCGTTAAGGGCTATCTCGTCTCGGGATGAGAAGACTACTTACTCGAGACTGTCAAAGCATACGAAGTGGTAGGTCGGATACGTCAACGTGAAATTCCGGAGGACCCAGGAGCCGCTGTAGATGGAAGACCACGAGTTAGTTCTTATGACGGACATTTGATGCATCCGGTAGAAAATACTGACATGAAACCAGCACCGCCAGTGATACATATCGTTTTGATATCAGGAAATGGTTCCAGCTTGTCCATGGCTTTCAAGGCCTGGTCGTCGTTCCAGGAGAAGGTATGTGGAGGATCGGCCGCCATTTTGTTACTCTTGAACGTAGATCTCTAACCTGTTGCAGAGGACAGTACTGTGATTCGATTTAGATATAAATATTACCGTACCATCAAGCATATATCAGAACGAGATCCGTGAGTGTGCTTTCGAAGCTCTTCCTTCTCAAGCAAGGCTTCTATTTCGGCGGGTGCCAACTCTCAGCTCGCGGGAAGCTGAGGCTGGCGACCAAGACATGACACGGCACACACCCTACCTTTTGCGTCATCTGTATCACCTCGTGGTCCCAAATAACGGAATGCTTCCTGAGCCACGCCGAGACTAGTAACCATGGTACTATAAACATGGACACTCAACTGTTATGAGATCAGATTGTGATGGCGGCTGGCTTCCCTGTAGACTATCGTCTCACGAAAGCCACAAACACTTGATCATGCCGCATCACGAGCTGAATTGCACCCTGTTGCACGTTGGAATATTTTATATTTCCTATCACTGAGGGATTGCTTCCTACTGTAAACACTGAATCCTAGTCAAAACGTCTAGAAGAATGAACTTGAATTTGTTTGCCCATCGCAACCAGCGATGTGTATTTAATCCACAATCCTGCAAAACTCCAAAGGAGCCGTCCAGTGCAATGTCCAGACGCGTCAAGCAGCCAAAGGGGGGAATATTAGGCAAAAATGACAGAAAAAAGCAACAAGAACAACAGAAAAAACCGAAAACGCCGCTTCCTTTCTGCAAGATATCGATGAACGCCTTGCCAATGCTTGCATCGTCGCCGGCCAGCCAAATCGACCGGCACGAGCCAAATTTTTGTACTCATGATTTCCACAACACGCCAGTGTATGTGCAGCCTTCTCCCCCTCCGTGTCTGACAAAAGAAACTGACAGATGCCAAGGAATGTCGGGCCTGGTGATTAGGCACATGTTGTTGAGTGTATGTGTGATGTCGTCAATGTCGTCTCTAGAATACAAATAACTCCCGCCAGCAAACAAAGTCCGCCCTTAGACTCTAGCCATGGGCTTCCTACGCACCAAGAAAGGGCTGGGCATCTCATCTCTCTCGGGGTCCCAGACGGGGGCGGGCGACAGGTTCCTCTCGACGACGACAGCACGGCTCTTAAGCGAGTTGGCGCGCTTGGGACTAGCATCTGGAGCACGGCCACCAGCACGGGCTTGCTGAAGCTCGATCAGGGTCCGGCCGCGGACGTTGTTCTTAGCGGGTAGCTTGTTGGGTGACACATCGGCCCAGTCCTTAACCGAGACCTTGCGAGAACCGTTCTCACCGACAAGGTTGGCGGCAGAAGGGATCTTGCTCAATCTCCTGTTAGGAGTATTGTTACGCTCCCGGAGAGGGCCGCTGTTGCTGCCAGTCTTGTTCGCAGCGTTGACCGGGGGGAAAGAGCTGACGCCCTTGTTGAGGTTCAGCGAAGGGTTGGTCTTCATCTGGCCCATCGGGGCGGTCGCGGTCTTGGTCAGTCCCGGGCGTCGTGTGTCAAACGGATTCTTGTTTGACTTGTGGCGCGAAGGGGACGGGATGATCGGCTCGTCGTCATCATCTTCCGACTCGGAGAGCACTGGGTCGGGATCTCTGAATCGATCACCGTCGCCGGCAGCGAAGATAGTCTGAGGGTGGGACGTAGGTGCCTTGGCAGCAACGTGGCGACGAGGCGACAGGGACAGGGCCGCGATGGGGATGGGCGATGGCGATGCCATCTCAATGTCCATGGGTGTTCCCAGATGACCAGCGAACATGGTCTGGGCACGCGCAAAGGGGGTGCGCGCGCTCCTCTTGAGAGGGTGCACCGGCTCTGGGGACTCGACGGATAGTTCGGTGATATCGGTGGTAGACGGAAAGTCGCCATCAGCATCGGTGCTGTGTCCGCTAGCACTCAAGCCGGCGCTGGAGTGCGGATAGTCTGACTTGGTCATCGATGAGTTGAATTGGTTTCCAACTGGAGCAAAGGAGACGGTCTTCTTCTGAAGCTCCTCCTGCACTCGCGCGGTGACTTCGGCTTCGAACCGCTGGCGAAGCGACTCCATCTCTTCGTTGACCAGGCGGTCAATCTCCAGGCGGGCCTTGACCTCCCATTCTCTTCGTACAGACGCCTCAATCTCGTGGCGCATCAGCGCCTTGTCGGCGTCCATATTGGCCAGCTTTCGCTCAAGCTCGATGAGCTTCTTCTTCATGCCGTCCTCCTTCGCTCGGAGGATCTTATTTGTGTCCGCCACTTCCATCTCCTTCCTCATCAGGCGCACGGCAGGCAGGTTGAGCAGGTCGGCCGTGGTTGGTCTGTGGTCAGGATTGACCTTCAAGCACATCTTGATGACGCTGTAGAGGTCTTGCGAGTAAACCTTGGGGAGGTTCTCGACCTTTCCCTCCTTAATCTTTTGGACGAGCTGGTAGTGAGACTTTGCGTTGAACGGGGGCTCTCGTGCGCAGAGTTCGTAGATGATGCAGCCCAGGGACCAGATGTCAGACTTGAGGGTGTATCTCTCGGCGGCGCAAATCTCGGGGGACATGTAGAAGGGAGTGCCGACATAGGTTGAGGCGAAGTCGTGGGAGGACATGATCTTAGAAAGACCAAAATCGCCGAGCTTGACGGAATTGTCCTCATTAAGGAAAACTGCACAAGGTTAGAACAGCCTGGGGCAGCAGTGGAAGTCGGGGCACACATACCATTCTCGGGCTTCAAGTCTCGGTGCAAAATAGTCATGCCGCCAACTGGAGCCTTGGGCTTGACAATTGAGCCGAGACCAAGCACACTCTTGCCAACCTCGGGCGGGTTCACGCCATAGTGGCAGCGGTAGAGTGCCATGACGAGCTGGGAGAAGATGCTCCAGACAAAAGACTCCTCGGCGTACTGGTTCTTGAGGGCGAGGTCGCGGATGACTCGGCCGAGGTCACCATTTCCGCAGTACTCCATGTAGAAGTGCAAGTCTTGTGACAGCTTGAGGTGTTCTCGGTGGTAGTAGGCGACAATGTTGGGGTGTCGGAGGCCAGAGAGGATCTGGAACTCGGCGTGCAGCTGTTCACGCTCCTTTTGCGACATCTTGAGGTAGCTGATCTCCTTTCTGCACATGACCAGTCCATCGGTCTTCCTTCTCACCCGTCGGATAATTCCAAAGGAGCCATGGCCTGTGAGGGGGATCGCGGGTTAGCTTTCAAGGTTTCGGCGCCGATGCGTGGATGGGTGGCGACAAGCGATGCAATGTGCGGGATGCACTTTGGGGTCGAGGCTTACCGATCTTCTCCAAGACCTCGAACTTATCGGACTCGGTCATTGTGCGAAATTCTCTTCTTCTTTTCGCAGCGGCCGGTAGATTAGAGCGAGGGATGTGCCATATGCTGATGGAGAGTGGAAGCAATGGAAGTGTAGATGGAAGCTGGGTGTCGATGCAATGTGCACAGTCAGGCGCGGCGCTGGGTGTCTCTCGGTGTTGACTTCTATGAATGGAAAAGGGAGAGAGACAAACGGGGGAAGAGGAGCGGCGGGCAGAGTTGCGATGTAACCCCTAGAAGATGCAGCGAGCGGCATGAATCGCATTCACGACAGGCCGTTGGAAATGGCCCCAGGTTCGTGAATAAACATTTGAGCTCATTTCCACGGCAACCAGGAGCTCCAGGGCACTAGCCTTGGCTAGCATTGATTGTTAGTGGAGTCAAGCGCCTCAAAATTCGCTAGCGCTCTTCCAGGGCCGGAACAGTTTCGGCTGGGGACCCGTCGCAGCACCAAAGAGCACTGAACAGCACTGAAAACACGCCGTCCCATTGGGCGATTGGAGGGGCACGAAAAAAAAGAGCTTGGGCCAGCGCCGCACACGCTCCCGATGCCCAACCCGCCTTTTTGGCGCGGTGACGACAGTCAGGGTCCAGGAGTGGATCGTCGGATGCGTGGCACAGAGCAGAGAACAGCAGTTTGAGCAGTCAAACTGTTGCATCTGGCCTGTCGCAGATAACAAAGCGAAAACATGGCTGTGCCAAGATCGCGATGAAAATGAAGAATACTCCATTGCAACGATATGATGTCGCCAGATCGCTTAACTATCAATCTCTATCTTGCTACGATGTACAGAGTATAGTAGTGTATTCTAACAAGCTGACAACAAAGCCATGGTCTGACTCGAAGAGTAGCAAAATATGACTGCTCAAGGTCACTGGTCATGATCTGGACAAGCCATTGAGCACGGATTTCGATCACTAACGATTGATTGCTCTACTAACCAACATTGAGAGGTGCTTCAATGTCACTTGTGACTGGAGGCAGATTACATACACACATGTAAGCGGGCAGTTGCACTACAGATTCTGACTGTTACATACAGCGCCATCATCGAGCTACGGATACAATTCAGCGGTATCCGTACCCCGCCACGTGATATCGCCACAAATTAGAACTATTTGCACTTGAACAATGTCGTTGCTCTAATAAATCATTACCCGTCATTCTCTTAAGTCCGATCCAGACTGGCTTCATTTGCTTTTCCCTAAACCCCCGCAGATTGCTTCCACAACCCTTGCCGCCATGGTTCTTAGAAAGTTCGAGTTGGAAACCAAGCTCAAGGACGACATTGCCCTTGTCAAGAGTGGAGTGCTCCGAGATGAGAATCCCCTCGACGAGAGTGCCGAGTTTAACGAGCTCGTCGCCGCCTGTCGACACGGCGATCTCAAACGAACGCAAGAACTGATCTCCACGGGTGTCAACATCAACGGCAAGGACAAATTCGATTACACGCCTCTCATCATTGTGAGATCCAAGTCCCTTGCATCGTTTCACAGTCTGATTTCGGAGACAACGGGGGTTTGTCATTGATGGGAGCAGATGGCACTATAAATATTTTATTTGGAAGGATACTGATTGATGCGCCCTAGGCAAGTTTATGCGGTCACTATGAACTGGTTCAGCTACTGTTGGAGTCTGGCGCATTGGCGGAACGAGACACGTTCCAGGGAGAGCGATGCATATACAATGCCTTGAACGACAGGATACGAAATCTCCTCCTCCAATATGATTTCTCCAAGTCGACAGATCCTCTCCAGCCATGGGCGGCTCACATTACCGAGCTGTTGACTCGGGAGACGCCAAAGACTTCAGATATCACCATCAACACCAACACGGACAGCTTTCAGCTGCACAAGTTCTTGCTGTCGGCCAGGACTCCCTATTTCCGCAAGAAACTTGAAGATGCTCCCGAGACAACTTCTTGGAAGCTTCCCTCCACGATACCGGCAGATTCGTTCCAGGTTGTCATGCGCTACCTCTACCTGGCCGACCTTCCCAGGGATCTCGTCGGCGCATGGAGCACGGTCTCCGAAGAAGAAGTCCTAACTGGCATCGACAAGATCAGCAAGCAGCTCGAGGTCACTCAGCTGTGGGATGCCATCCTAGGTGGAAACGACAGGCGGCTCGCACGTCAACGACACCAGGATGAGGTGGCCAGAGCCTCGAAACAAGTTGGCGAGTTATTCCAGGAGAAGATTATCGGCCACAAGATGCGTGTGGATCCCAACAAGGTTGCCGACGTCAAGTGGCGCCACGAGAATTCCATCTTTGCCGATTGCCTCTTGCGCGCGGATGAGGACGGTGTGGACCAGCCAGACGAAGAAGAGCAAGAACAGGGGAGCGCCATACCCATAGGGCCCGGAGCCGCATCGAAGCCGCAAGCGCAGAACGGGGACCGCAAACATCCCAAATCGGTCCTGTATCCTGCGCATAAAGCCATGCTTATTCGCAGCCCGTACTTTGAGACCATGTTTTCAAGCCAATTCGCCGAGGCGCAAGAATCGGAATTCTTGCACATCGTCAAGGTTGACTGTTCGCCCGAGGTGCTTGAGATAGTTCTCGAGTTCATTTACACCGAAAAGGTAGACTGCCCCTTGGACTTGGGTCTCGATCTGCTCTACGCTGCCGACATGCTTTTCCTGGACAAGCTCAAAACCAGGGCAGCCATCGCAATCAGCACGCTGGGCAGCGGCAACAATAATGTTCTGGTAGACCGAACGCATCCGGAATTCGAAGGCGCCGGAGAAATAGAGGTAGAACCGATCAACGTGTACGACGTGATCCATGCAGCCTGGGATCTTCGGGTGCAGAGGCTAGAGGAGTTTGCCGCACGATACATTGCCTATAGATTGGAAGACTACATCGACGACGATGAGTTTGCGGAACTCATTCATGAAAGTGCTCGGCGCATCAAGGAAAGACAAGAGACGGATACCATCGAATTGCTAGACGATATCCGGTACTACCTTTCGGATCGTTTCCGGCTACGATTCGAGGACGCCGGTCTCGACGAGATGCTAGACGAGGAGGGAGAACTCGACGCAGCTGTTGCCGAAGCATTGGCACCGACAGACCAGCCCAAAGGCGAAGTCGCCTCAAAGGATGCCACGGAGCCTGTGCCAGACCAAAACGGGGCCAAAACCAACGGCACAACGAATGGCGCCACAGATGGCACTACGGATGGCATCAATGGAGTGGTACGCACCTTGGATGGCGAGCTTGTCGACGACGAGTTCTCTCAAGATGCAATCAATTACCAAATCCTATTGCAGAAGATCGACGGAATGCTGGAGAAGCTGAAGCTAGATGCATAAAGACTTGGCATTAGACTTTAGATCAACATGAAAACAGGGATTCAATGTGACTCGGCCACTCGGGACAAGCCGAATGCATCTATGTCCAACGAACTCGTGCTGGCTCTCTACATTTTCTGGATATTGTATAGATTTCAGACAAGCCTCACAGAAGGAGTGAGCCGCACACTGCGGGACAGAACGGATCGAACGTACTTGTGAGTCTCGCACATTGCGGCATCTTGTTCATACGTTGGGCTGTCTCCGTAGGAACGAAAGCTGCCCAACCACCCAACTTGAGAGTATAACGGATTTTAAAGTAGAATATTTAAAGTATATCTCTGCTTCTCATTTCGCAAGCCCCGCACTAACCGAGGACATTCGCACAAGGATGCCGTGCTTTTGTTCCTGTCAAACTTGCAGTCCCGCACTGACAATATCTACCATGTATTTTTGGTTCAAGATATCCGGGGTGACCCGGTTACCTATACCTTGCTACCCGGACCCCGAAGCGAACAACAACAAATAACAAGAGGCTTGCGAACCATAACAGCTGGATCTAGAGATTACCGAAGTGCGGCTTGGTCCGCTTGCAGATTAGAAAGGGTCCCGCGCGGTGCTTTGACGGCTTTCTTTTTTTCTTCGATTCTGTCTCTTTCCACGTGGGTTCAGCCTCACTAGTTTTAGACTACGATCTAGCATAAGTCTCCGTGCATGGTCGAGTCCATGAAATACGACAGAATTCTGAAAATTGGGCAATTTGATTGTCACAGGATAGAACGAAAGAAGCTCGAAAGTGATCCTTCAAAATTTTAACTTCCTCTGAGAGAATGAGAATTATTACACTACATATTCGATTTGCGAGGTTGTAACAGAAATCAACGTTCATCACGGAGATTTTTGTTATTTAGCACAATACAGTTCAACACTAGTCATGATGTCACCTCAACAAGCGCTTGATCGCATCGTATCATATGTATGACACCGATATCAGTATTGGTGTTGTTTGTATGGAATAGATTTATATATTTTGCAGTACTCCTGTAGGATGTGTTAGAATCCGACAAGATTATATCTTATTCAATTTGCACGAACTCAACTACCATACACACCATGGCTCATACAGCACACCACATTCACGAGCAATTCGAGCCGCGGCCTGATGCGCAAAAACTGACGGGAGATACAAACGGAGATGTAGACTACGAGCCTCATCCCGAGAAGTCAATCAAAATTTCGACCGAGCACCAGCAAATCATGCAGAAAATCATTAATCTGTATTCTGGAAGCGCTTCCGAGGATGACATGCAAGGTGAGAACGATCACTTATGTTGGGATGGAAAACCAATTAAGAATGCATATGCTAATGTATGTACGATACACAGTCTACGACAAAGATGCAGTATATGACGACCCGTTCTCATACTGCGACACTCGGTACAAAATAGCCGGACAGTGGTACGGTCTCCCCATGGTAAGCCTTCGAGCCGTGCCCCTCCCCATTGCCCTGTAACTAGCCACTCGCCGACACATCCAGGTCTTCAGTAGTCTGCGCACCCTCAAGACGGAAGTCGTCAAGGACACGCCCACGGAGATCGTGTGGAAGATGCAGCACGAATACACGCCCAAGGGACTCGGCAAATCGAAAGCCGTCAACAGCCTGATCTCGCTCGGGCTCGACGACCGGGGCAAGGTGCGGTACCACAAGGACATGTGGAACGAAAAGGACTACAGCCACGGCGGCCTGGGCAAGTTCTTCAAGACGCTGCAGGCCGACGTGACGCCCGCCATGTCGCGGCCGCCCAAGACGTTGTAGAGTATGATGATTTGTAGAATTTATTGATATTCGAATGATAGAGGTCACTCAAAAGATGCTGAAGTCCGCTCAAGACGTTGGAAACTATGAAGAGTTGTGGAGCTTGCTGATTTTCGAATGATAGAGGGCATTGCAAGCTGCTGGAGTGCATATCATGCACAGCCTCTCCCTGGCAGCGATTTCCAGTGTCGGCGAGCCTGGCGCTCCAGGGGTGCCTCGTGACTACCTCGACAGGGCACTGTCTCTCGAGCTGTCCGTTCTTGTCGCAGTCTCTGCAGGCCTGGTTCTTGACACCGGTGCGGTTTCCGGTGATGATGACTCTTTCTGCGGGCGCGGCGGGATTTCATGGCAGCCCCGATGATGGCGTGCTCCTGATTGTGCTTGAAAGGAATGGTTGGAACGGTGCTTTCGCCCGAGGAAGTGGACGAGGAGTACGATCCCTGCATTTATCAGATCTAGGGCCTTTCGCTCGGTTTTTTTCTTCGTTTCCTTTTTTTTTTTTCCATTCTCAAGGGAACAGCTCGTGAGGACAGTATCCCCTTCTTGTAGGCCGCACTTGGCAGTTGCGCTATCCGGGATCGATTCCTTTAGTCATTGCACATACTCCGTATGTGTTGGTTTGTATTCATAAGTCAGGGAAAGACTGAAGCTGGGCTTCGTTTCTGTGGCATGCAGGGTGGAATGATGCGGCCAGCTGCTTTGTTTGCTCAGTGAAATCGACAGCATGAGCCTGGGTAGAGGTTCTTGCTGGTTTCTTTCAACGAGATGAAATTCATTAGATGAAAGGGCTTTTTGATTGGAGAGATCATCTCGTCGTCAGCCATTAATGTATTTGGCCATCATTTCAATCGATTCAATTGCAGCCTCTGTGCCACGTTTGACGTATTTCCACAGGGATACTTTCGAGGTGGACAGACGTCGTGACGGTAGGGTAAGTCATGATCAAACACAATATACAGAAATGGAAGACTTTCCGGTGATAGATTGAGGTATAGTAAGAAGAATTCGAGATCTCGCACAGGCAGAAAAGATCAGGCTTAAATACCTAATGTCTTGTCGAAATTTGAGTCACGAGCGTCTGACGTGTATTGTTTAAGAGCGCTATAGACATAGCAGGCTATAGGCTCATCCACACAAGCAGCTACAGCCGATTATTATCAGTAGAATAACATGAAATCAACACTGATTAGGATCCTTGAAACCCATTTCAACCGGGCAGGACGCCTATGATCATTTCCACATTTGTTTGTATGACTCTATTTGTGCGATCTTTCATGACCATTATCCATGCTAAATAGAAAAGATTATAAATCAAACTCCTGAATCACCATTCCCACTGTGCCTGCTAACTCAGCAATCGACGCTCCAGTTCTTGGTGATCCACTCGAACATCAACTCCGTGACCGTCTCTGTGCGATACTCTGCAACATCATCAGTGCTGTAGTCTCCACCACTGAATTTGAGTGCCACAATAATCCAGGGCTGAACGTAGTCTACAAAGACCAAATCGACTTTCTCTGGTTCTCCATCACCTGGGAAGTCGATCTCTGTCTGAATGCAGTTGGGAACATTGTAGAACTTGATGGGCGCGTGGACTGCATCGTCTCCATCATCGCCAAAATCGTCCTTGGTCGTATAGCCTTGGACGAGCTCAGGCTTCTCGGCATCATCATCAGCATCTCTCATAAGTGGTCTCTGGGTGCTGTCATCGAAGGAGGCAGCCGCAGCATCGGCGCCCTCAACGACCAATGTTTCCGAGCCGAGTCGCTCGGAAAGTGCCCATTGCTCAGGGCTGGCGAGCCACCTTGTATCAAGAGCATGACCTGCTTCAGCTGTCGTGAAAACGGGACCGCCGTTGTTTAGCAGATTGAGAACTTTCTTGGCAGCCTTGTAAGGAACATCTGGAATGTAGTTCCACTTGCTGACAAAGGGAGACACAATGAAGGTGGTGTCAGTGGTGAAAGCACCCTTGAATATGTCGAAACGAATCATGCCCGTGTTGGCAATTGCCAACCTTGGCACATTCTGTCTGTCTTTGCGGACAGCGATATCTGGCACCACTTGTTCCTGCAGCCATGTGAAGACGCTCGAATTGCTAGGATAATCGGCCCTGCTCATCCAGAGGTCCTGAGGAGCACATCCGTAAACCTTGTCCAACTCCAAGGCCTGTCGAGAATCTGTAATTAGCTTGGTGACGTTTTTGCCATGCTCGGTAGGGAAAGTAGTCTCGTTGAGTCCGGCATGGTACTGGAGTCCGAGCAAGTTGTTGTCGATATAGCGTCGCTTGAAAGTGGGCGATGCCGCCGAGGCGATGGCATCCTTCGATCTCTTCTTGATTCCATCGATAGACATCCATCCAATGGTCTCCATGTATCGGCCACTGGCGATGGCATAAGACTTGTCATCGAATTTGCGGAAGTCTCGAACGTGGGCATGTCCGCCCAGGAAGGCAATAGGCGTGAACCAGTTCTCATCTCTGATGGCATTGAAGATGAGTTCAAACTCCTTCATTCGCAGACCAACATGCCCAGTGACGACAAAAATATCTGGCTTCTCGCGGATGGCTTCTTGGAACCAACTCTCCTTGATGGCGTCCTCAACATTCTGCACAACGCTGTTGTTGGCATTTCTGTCAAAGTTGAACAGAAATCCAAAAGCAACAACGGTAAGACCCTGATTCTTTGTCTTGAACTTCTTGTACCGCTGCGCTTGCGGTATCTGGTTGCCCGTTTGTGGTTCAATGTAGTCCAGGTTCGAAGCGAGGTACGAGTTCTTGTAATTCGGAACTGTGACATCGTGTTCGCGCTGCACCGAGTCGGCAATGTACAGCTCATGGTTGCCAGTGCATAGTATGTCTATATCTTGCTCTTTGTATATTTCCGAGGTGTATTTTCCTTTTGGCTTGGATGCATCGTATAAGCCGTTGCCCTCTATCCGGTCGCCAGTATCAACGACTATGATGTCGACGCCCTTTTCCTCGGCCTTTTTCCGCATGTGATCGGCAAACGAGATATAGTCGCCCCAGTCGGCGGAGTACTGGCCTCTATAGCACTGCTGTGTTAGTCGCCAACCCTGGACCAAGAAGACATTCGTTCAAGATCAAAGCTTACTCTTGCAAGTGACCGGCGTGCCATCCATGGGTATCTGTAGTATGAAGAAAGTTGATCTGCCCCCATTCCAGTTCTCTCATCGGAGCCGCGACTGGCGCTGCAGCTCCAGGCTGCGCTCCGCTAGCGACTCCGGCCAGAAAAGCAGCCAGGAAAGCTGTTTCGGCAAACATGATGACGACTTGATAGAGGTTCGATGGTATTTTGATGAAAGGAATAGCAATGGCCTCCTCAAGCCATGGAGGAGAGAGAGATGGCGGAGGGCAAAGGCGCTGGCATCAAGTGACTCCGAGCAAGTTGGGGCGGGCGACCGCCGACATACAGCGCAGCATCCAGCAAGGATCAGCATGAGCTTTGGGGAGCTTGAGGGCCAAACACCAAGCCAAAACATGTCAGCTGCCACTCCGTTGCTGGGTACCTGCGTCATACCCGCAGCACTTCAATGATACGATAAGAGCCAGATAAGGAATGACCCAGAGGACCCCTGAAAGTACGGATACTAACGGTACTTGATCATATTCTTTGCACTACCGAGTATCTCTCTCTCTCTCTCAAGAATAGAGTCCCTAATTATTATGTTCTTGTTTGACGCTACGAGAGATCCACGGAAGCTTATAGTGGTGACACATGTACCTTAGAAGAGAACAGTCAAGCAGACTGATTGGACGTTTACAGATGCTCTCAGGTACCACTGTACGGTGATAGGCCCAAGCTCCACCCGGCGGCGCCCGCGGCGACTGGACCGAGCAGTTTGGGGAAGAGCTACAGCTACATTCCAGCGCACCGTAATTACCTTAAGTGACCACATTTGCAGACCCTTCATTCCAAATCGTCACCCCCCTCCACGCGGCTACATGTCAACACATGTTAGGCATTGCCGCTCCAGCATCCCTCGGGGGATCTGCTCGGCCCTCCGGGGCGGCAGACTGATTCAACGGCGAACGTTGCAGACTGGCAACGCCTACATAACGCAAAACCCGAACGAGTCCTTAGACTCCGCCAAGCGCGATGCTCACTTTGCCGTCAAGGACAACATCGCCACTCAAGGATTGCCGACGACATGCGCTTCCAACATCCTGGCGGGGCAGGAGATCCCATTCTCTGCGACGATCGTGCAACAGTTGCAGCGGCGCAACTTGACCGTCATCGGGAAGACCAACATGGACGAGTTTGGTATGGGCACGCATTCGACAGCCTCCGCCGTTGGGCGTGTCTCGAACATCTCACCGATTGAAGGACGGTCAGCTGGAGGAAGTTCTGGAGGAAGCGCCATTGCAGTCAGCGCGGGCACCACCGATCTTGCGCTGGGTACGGATACGGGTGGATCTGTCCGTATGCCGGCCGCCTATACTGAAACTGTTGGCTTCAAGCCCTCATACGGCATGATCTCGAGATGGGGTGTTGTACCATATGCGAACTCTCTCGACACGGTAGGCTTTATTGCCCAGACCGTCTCAGGAATCGAACCAGTCATTGCGTCCGTTCGTGCAGAACATGATCCTCGGGATCCGACGTCCCTGACCCAGACCACGAGAGAAAGGTGCATGGCGCAAGAGAGACCAGTGCCGCGTAGCGTCACTGAACGCAAAGGCGAGTGGTTGAAGGGATTGACCTTTGGTATTCCCATCGAGTACAATATTGAGGAGCTCGACTCGAGGATCAAGGCTGGATGGGTGCAATGCGCGCAAAAGATTCAAGAGTTGGGTGGAAGAGTTGTGCCCGTATCGCTGCCTTCCACCAAGAATGCGCTCTCCGCGTACTATGTCATCGCACCGGCAGAAGCAGCTTCCAATTTGTCAAAGTACGATGGTATTCGGTACGGAAACCGAGCAGAGGGCGCCACTACTGACTCTCTGGATGGTGTCCTATATGCAAAAACGAGAGGCACTGGATTCGGACCAGAGGTCAAACGCCGTATACTGTTAGGCTCATATACCTTGAGCTCAAAAGCGATCGACAACTACTTTATCCAGGCTCAGAAAGTTCGACAATTAGTACGAAAGGATTTCGACCGCGTTTTCAGGCTACCGAACCCGCTCTGCGACGAGGCGCCGTTTGACCTGAGCGAAATGGATGAATCCATCAGCCTGGAGAACAAGCTTGGCCCGACCCAGGTCGACTTCATCATCTCGCCCACGGCTCCCACGCCCCCTCCCAAATTGGAGGATGTGGCCAAGCAGACGCCACTCGATTCATATATGAATGATGTATTCACTGTCCCGGCTAGCCTTGCTGGTCTTCCCGCGATCAGTATACCGATGGATATACCCGTTGACGAGACAAGCGAAGAAGAGAAGCTTCTCCACTTTGGAGGACTACAAATCATTGGGCAATTTTGGGACGACATGATGTTGCTCGCCGTTGCTCGAGGCTTGTCCCCAGAGATATCTTCACGTGTAGCGAACATAACAAAAGAGTCATAGATATGTAAAAATATAAACCAAATCAAAGGGTATCATTGCGGGGGTCCCATAGTGTAAAAAGGAGTAGACTGTGATATACACCAAACTACCGACTATCATCCCTCCTTCGATCCGGGGACCGGCTTCGGGAATATGACCTCGACCGTGATGTGGACCTCCTGTGATTCCTGCGCTCGTCGTCGACGTCCATTCGATCATCCCTGTCGCGGCTATATGACCGTCTCCTGTCACTACCTCTGCTTCTGCTTCGAGATCTCGACCTGCTGCGTGGCTCCACCTCCTCGACTTCGCCCTCATCACTTCCCTGGTTGTCGTTGTCGCCGCCTTCTTCCCCCTCTTCTCCATTGGCCTCGTCCAGCTCGTCCAGTAGATCTTCGATATCGCCGAGCGGGCTGACCCTCGGCTCGAGCTTTTCCAGGTCCTCCAGCAGCTCCCTCTTGGTCAGCTGCCACAGCGTCGTACCGCAGACCCTGTCCTTGGTGAGCAGGTCGTCGACGAACTGGTCGACGAACGTGAGCGTGGTGCCCTGGGCGCCCTTGCGGCGCAGCTTCCGGCGGTCCTCGAGGAAGGGCTCGAGGGTCTTGTAGACGTCCTCGCTGCGGCGCGTGAGGCGGACGTAGAACACGGCCAGGGCGCGGAGGTACTTGAACTTGTCGCCGCCGTAGCCCATGTATTCTCGTAACACGTCGTCGCCGGGCGCGAGCTGCAGCAGCTTGAACAGCAAACACAAAAACGGCGTCGGCTTCTGCGACGAGCCGTACGTGCCGCCCAGGAACGTGACGTGCGCCACGACGCGGTCCACGACGTCGGCCTCGTTCAGCCCGAAGCACGCGTCCTTGAAGTAGAAGCTGTCGATGATGCGCTCGATCATGGCCTTTTCCAGCAGCGTCGCCGGGTTCATGCCGTTCGGGCACAGGGGCGCCGAGTGCCGCTCGTCGAGGAAGCGCGAGGGGTCGGCGCGGTGCGTCATTGTGTCGTTTTGCTCTGTGGAATTTGCGTTGTGGTTCTTTTAATGTGTAATTTTCCGGTTAATAGACGGAAATCATGCGGCTTCGGGGTTCTCTCGTCTCGTGGTGCGGTAGAAACGCTGTAGTGAAAGTGCTCTTTGTTTCGCGAAGCTGGAGATCTTGGGAAGCTGAAGCTCTCGCGATCAATGGAGGATGCTCCAACTTTTTGGCGTTGCGGGCGCTATCGATAGCTGGGGCCGGGGTACAGGTCAGTGGCTGGCAGCTACAGCATTAGCGGGTCTTCAGCTCTATCGCCCTGGACCTCAGCTCGCCGATATAATTCAGGTAATCGAGGGTGTCCTGCAGCAGCGAGAACTTGGATCATGCTACATGATATTTACGAGTACACAAAAATCTACGACTTTAGCTTCTTGAAAATTCGAGGCATAAGTTATGAATCCATATATTGCTTCTGCGAAAGTCGCCCGAGCTTGACTTCTAGTTTTCAGTTTCAATACTGTTACATTTCCCACCATCACCATCATAAGACACCCTTGCCATGAGCCTCGAGGTTTTCGATAGCATTGGTAGATTTGACACAGACCTTATAAACATACCCTCCCACCACAAGATCGGTATAGATATGATGTGGTCGCTGTGCTCCGTGACATATCACATTTACAGAAGCAGACCGTTTCGAAAGAAAGCCAAGGGAGTAAGGAAGACATTCATTTCCCTCTCAATGATGAGACATTATACAAGTCAACGCCTTAACGCCAGCAAACCATGCCCAGTCCTTTACAATCCTGTCCAACCTGCCTCGAGTCCATGACCAACGATTGAAAAATGGAGAATGAAATGAACTCTCACCAACTGCCATTATTGGAGTTGGTCGAGCAATCTCTTCCGTCTCCTGTCCATCAACTCTTCCTGTACTTCTTCGAGTGTCGGCAGTTCCCACGCCTTGCCATCTCCACTGTCGCCGGGGAGAGGCTCCCAATCTGCTGGAGCGCCGCCCTTGCCCCCTTGCCGCTTCAATGCCTCGAGCGCTTCCTCCTCCTTGAGCCTCTCGTATTCGAGCAGAAGGTCGTCCTCTTCGTCCGGGGCATAGCCATAGTACTTGGCGTCGACTGCCTTTTTCAAGTCGTTCCTCGTCTCCAGCGGCTTTTCGTCCTTGTCTTTCGATTTCGCCGCCGCTTCGAACAGTTCTTTCACTCCCGGTAGTTCTTTTGCTCGTCCGAAATACCTATATCCTTTCCCGCCGCCTGGTATCTCCTTGCCGCTTTCGTCGTATACTTTGCCGCCGCCTCTCATGTAATTTGGACCGCCTAAATTCCGTATCTGGACTTCCCACATGTGTTTTTCTCGCATGAGCTTGTTGATCTCGTCGTTGACGTCGCGGATCTGGTAGTCGCTCAGGGAAGGCTCCTGGATCTTGGAGACCTTGCGGCTGATCTCCTTGAGGGTCTGGCCTCGCCATTTCTCGCATGACTGTATCGAGTCGACCTCGGTGATGACCTTGGGCCTCCGCGTGCGTCCGGCGTCTATGATGCCCAGGTCTGCTGCTTGCGCTTCGCGGAAGCGGAACAGCATGGACTGGGCCTTTTCGCTGTTTCGGGCCTTTGGGGCGGATCGCGGTCAGCGGGCTGCTTCGCGGGAGTTGGGCAGATATGAATTACCATTTTGACTGATCGATACCAAGATGACCGAACTTCAACTTGTCTTTCTGTGGCAGCGCGCAAGACCTTGGTTGTCTGTGTTGGGGGGTTTCTTGCTTGTTCGCGAACGATAGCTCGTCGACCGAGGGGAAACTTTCTTTTGCAGCTCAGGCCCGGCAGGAGCTTCGGGTGTGGGGCGCGCGAGCCAGTGCTTCTTTTCTGTTGCCAGTGGACTGCGCCGCCAATCAGCGACCTCTGTCAGCGGCCGTTGGCGTCAAAACTGCCCAACTCAAATCGGCTCTTGCCTTGGACCCTGGATTAAATCGAGACACGACGCGTGACAAGAACATCACCATCTTCCAAATCCACGGCGCGCATTCTACTTTCCGGTTTGCACTTAGTGCCAGGGTACCCTCGTCTATTCCATTGGTGCTACTATCCGACTCTGGACCACATTTGTGCCTCTGGTTCGCATTTCATATGCGAGCCCACAAGCTGCGAGCATCTGAAGAACGCGTTCCGTCCCAGGCAGACGCTCCAGATCATCACCAGTATGGCACCATGCATGGACCTTGTTAAGTCCGAGTAGGTGCCAAGGTAGGTATGAAGATTAGAGAAGATCTGAATATTTCCTATGTTATTTCCTATCTGTTTACTACCACTTCAAATCTCCCCCATCTTGACCAATTTTCCCCTATCGTCACAGCCTGCAATGATGATATCCTACAAATCATACATGTCTGAGTCCACAAGCCCTCGGGCAGTGGGCACATGATAATTCCCCAAGAACAGAGATCTGAGCAGGATAGCCTTTTTCATATTTTCAGCAGCACGATGGTCCATCCACGTTCCACCCATCCCCAGCCACAAGAACCATGCCTCTGGCTTGAATGCCAACCGCCGACCATGACGACAAATTGCACAATCCCCGAGGTCAGCTCCGTCAAAAGCTGTCCGATGAGGCTTGAATTTTATAGTTTTCAATCGGAGTCGGCGGCGATGCAGAGCGTTCGGCCGGGGTCAGTGGTCCTGGGCGGCACCTCGTACCGTTGTCTATATGGCGAAGCTACAACCATATTTCTTGCTCATACTCAGATCGACAAGATACCCCGTGATGACCAAATTCCAATAAGCCAAAGTTGCAGACAGCCGCCCGCGGCAACGCGAGGAAGGTTGTTCATGAGAACTAGGAGAGCTAATCTGAGGGTATACACACTTGTCTTTCTTTGTATCAAGGTGCCAAACGGCCAATATGTGACACTTACATACTAGTTGTATATGAGTCACATCACCTGATTTCTGATTTGTTGTATAGCAGAGGTAAGCAGCCACCCTGTCGCTTTTCGGCTGTTAGACGACAGCGGCTTTCTTCAAGGCGCCACCTTCGGCTTTCCATCTATCTCGGGACAATACTCCTTCAACATCCAACCCACTCATTATATCTTATCTCACGGATGCCCTCCATCTTGTGGTCTCGCCAATCCATCATACACTATATAGCCAGAGTTGGCACATCAAATCCAACGGTTCTTCGTTCATCCTGTACACATCGTCCTTTCAGTCATCACTTGACTATCCATCATCAAGATGGGCACAGAAGCCGAGTTAGCAACATTCAAGTCACCACATGACGTTATTGTCAAGACCCAGCGACTCAGGCTACGGCCGATTTCCCCCATGACAGACATTCATGTTAGCCATCGAATGAGGCAGAACCCAAATGGCATGAAATACATGTACGTTGCTATTGGAACCCCTTGACTAATTCTCGTACAACTATCTAATACGCCAGTTAGGTCCACTGGTCCCGAGACAGAAGAAAATCCCTACAAAAGTGTCAGCTTCGATCGGATGAAGCGCATGACAGAACCAGGGAGTTTCTCTTTTGCTGTAGAACTTCTGCCCAGTGGTGAAGAAACCTCGGGTGAAATCATTGGCATTCTCGGCCTTGCCGGCCCCCCAGCTTGTGGCTATCTCTTCGATGAACCGCACTGGGGCAAAGGCTATGCAACAGAAGCAGTAGAGGGCTTTGTACAAGCGTACTGGGACACCTTCCCTCAAGGTGCGCCGGGGCTCAATCCCGCGGACCGCAACATTCTCCTGGCGTATGTCTACGAGGGCAATCTTGCCAGCGCGAAGGTCCTGAAAAAGGCAGGGTTTCGAGAGATCAGAAGAGAGGCTGGCCAGGCAGCTTCAGGTGAACCGGTCACTACAATTGTCTTCATGACGGAGAGGCCTGAGAAGGTGCCTCTTCCTGCTGAAGTTGCTGGTCTGCCTACTTAGCTCTCTGGTAAAAGACTCAAGTTCCGACCTTGTTTGACATGCAAGGTGAATACAGCATGCCTTCATGGGAATGGCGGCAACGGTCGCTTGTCTCGCCATCTTACAATAGCTACAGAATTTTTGTGAAACAGAAAAATTGACATCAATACTCGTTTAGTACAACTATTCGCTACTCGAAATAGATTCCATATTTTGTCGTGCGATGACTTCATGTTGGCTTGAATCCTTACCTCTAATTCTCTTACCTCCAATGACCCTAAAAAGTGCCATCATCATCCTCTTCTTCCTCCTCCTCCTCAAGGTTTGGCAGCTGAGCGCACACCTTCTTCCGGGGCGGCTCACCGTCATCTTGTGAGTCATCTTTGTCGCCTTCCGAAGCAGTGTCCCCGTCTTCGGAGGTATCATCGTCAACAAGTCGTATACCGCGACTCTCCAGATCAGACCGGAAGTTACACTTCAATACCTCGTCCCGCATGGAGGACATCTTCTTGAGTCTACCAGCCGCGGAGGACAACTTGCTGTACGATTTCCCGGGACTTTTCTTCTCTGCCGCCTCTTCCTCTCCGCTGTCGTCCGCATCTGTCTCGAGGAGGCGGCGCTTCAGCGGCGACGAACTCTGCGGCACGTACGCCGCGCGCTTCCGCTTACACTCTGAGGAGCATACCCCCCACAGGTACGTCAGCCTGTAGTCGCTGGTCCCCTTGTCGCCCTTGAGCCCGGGCTCGTAGTCGTCGCACAGCGTCCTCTTCCGGAAGCGGCAGAAGTTGGCCGCCTCGAGGGGCCGGTCCGCGTGCTGCGCGTGCCGGCCCCCTTGCATCTGGGCCCATATACACATGGAGCCCTGCGTGTTCTTGAGCCCGGTCCTGCGGTCCTTCTTGCCCGGCGCGACGAGGTTGTAGACGGCGCCGCATTGCCGGCATGCGTCGGCGTTCCAGTAGTTTATGCACATGTCTGCGTCTCGGAGGCGGAGACTTGGTCGTCGGGGTTGCGTCGGCTTCTGGGGAGACGAGTGGTCGATGTAGCGTTTGCTTTTTTCTTCTGTGATGATTCTAGTCATTTTTCGAAATGTGAGGCGCCAGGGCTGTTCTTAAATAGGTTGCTCATCACAAAGACACCATGCCATTGTTTGACTGAATCGCTCAAGGGCATTGTCGTCTCAAAGGCTGTCTTTGTTCGATCGATGGTGCTTGTCTACGGAGTCTCCGTCGCCCATGCACTTCTTTTGTCATCTCAGACGTTGGCATTTTGTTCATTAATTGTAGTAAAACTCCAATCAACGGAGTCGGCTTGAAGGTGTGGAAGGGGCATGTTGTGTGCTGGATGAACGACTGGTTGGTCGATTGATGGATTAAAAGAATTAATGCAATAGGTAATTGATCAACCATATAAATAAATGGCATATTGCAGTGATGACTTGATCCGAATTAATCGCTATTGTTCTCAACGGAATACCTGGTCAGTTCGGTTATAGGAAATCCGCCGGCTTGACATCGCGAGTTCGATTCTGGAAGAACCTCTGATCCTTTATGTACAATAGTAGAATACGGTTGGATCGATACCGAACAGTTTCCTACGAGTTTATTACGGTTCGCCGAGTTGGCCGAGCATTGCGTGCCGCTGGCTTGTGCGATTTGAGGGTGGACTATGACCACCCTTTCTTCTTCTTCTTCTTTATTTTTTTCTTCCTTTTCGTTCCTACCCAATCTCTATCCATGACACGGCAGTCCTTCCTACCAGGACGAGAATCAGGGAACCATCATCCAGTACCAATATTTGAAATTCAATGTTCTCAGAGGTAAAGTAGGTAGGAACCTGCAACCACCGAACGGAAGGAACGCAATATTTACAAGACAAGGAAGGAAGCCGACCACCGTTTCAAATCTTTTTCATTCTTGCCCACAAAACCAAGATTCCCCCAGTTAATTCAACGCTCAAAACCTTCCCACAAAATCATCATCGTCAAACCGCAACAGACTCATCTCGGCCCGCAACTTCCAAATTCACACACCCGGGATCAATCTGCAAACATGGACGACCTAACGGCCGCCTACCTCGGCGAGTGGCGCAACGATGGCCTTAAGGCAGAGCAGCCATCTGGAGGTGCTGAGCTCGTCAGTGCCTCGGGAGGTGCTCGCGATCCTCCAGACGACGCCAATGGCAGCTCCGACAGGAACGTTGAGATCGATGAGAATGGCACAAAGAATGGCACGAACGATGGCAATGAGGTTCGTACAGTTTTCATTTGCAGCACACTTGGATAGTATGCTAACAGGGAGATACACGGAATGAAGAACGCAGGCAAGCGGGCACATGATGCCGACAGCGATGGCACGAAGGGCGAAGATAGCACACGCAAGAAGCAGAAAACCAGCGATTTACCAAACGAAGACAACAATGACGATGGCTCTGAAGAGGACGAGCACTTCCATTCAGAAGTGGACAAATGCAACGTGGACCGCGTTTGTAAATGTTCCTTGGATGCACACGATCATTACATCAGGTACGAGAAATCCTCCATCTACGGAGGAGACGACAAGTGCTTCAGCTGGAGGCTGCTCTCATCGAAATGTACTACCTTGACTGCGACCCTCGAGGAGTTTGCATCACAAGCAGCCGTGCAGGAAACAGTCATCCCCCTAAACAACTGCTACGTTAGTGGTCACATCCGTCTTGAACTCGAGAAAACACCTGTTATGCCATTAGCAGCAGCGTTGGCAGTTCATCATCTCAAGGATTGCAGATTTATGCTCAAGGACAAATCGGAGTTTTCGAAAGTTACAATACTCAAGAGGAGACACGCCATCACAAGATCCTGTCTGAACCAGTGGTGTGATAATTACTCTCATTGCCATTTGGTCCATAACAAGGCTGAGAGGGATGAATGTCTCAAGCGTCTCCAGCGAGCACTACAACGCGATGCACTCGATAAGCTTCCGTCTCAGTGCAGCAAACACGACCCGCCATGTACCTTCAAGCTCAGCCGCGGAATGGAGCAAGACGTTACTACGATGTGGGCACAAGCCCATGGCGTCAAGTCGTTTTCGACGTGCGACAAGAGATTGCTTGGGAAGTGGACCTTGCCGGTGGTTCAAGATAAGTCGCAGCACGTCACGCTCAACGGCGAGAAATTTCCGGAACTCCCAACAGATTATGCGCAGCCAAGGGATCTGGAGGTCACATTGGACGGACTAGAAAGAGGCTTGACACTTCGCGAAGTAATCGAGGAGAGCAAGGGAAAGTAGACACCAGGGAACGGCAAGAGGAAGTGGGACAGAATGCGAATGAACAAGGGAGAATGGGTTGGTGTGACTGGATTTTCGCAATGGCCCCAATCAGGCAATTTTCGCTTCTCATGGTTTCCCGCATCGTCGCGCGGTACAATCACGAAGTACAGAGATCTGCATTCTTGTAGTAGACAGCTACTACGACCTCGATCAGCTTTGTCTCTTCATGTTTTATGCTTTGAAGCAGGGCAGTTTTCCTTGAGTACGCTGGGTATACTCAGTATGAGCAGGACAGTTGGGAAGAAAATGACGCTCCAGCGGCAGGGAACTAGAATATCACGTACAAAGGACGAGGCAAGCCCGTCATAAGTTCATAATCAAGAAGTGAATATGATAGTGAAGGTGATTCGTAATACTGCTATACAATAGCAGCGGTGAGATTGTGGATGTCTCTTTCGAGGCCATCAAGATCTCAACATCGAGCCAAAGTTTCCCAAACGTGCCCTGGACCGCTTGATAAGCCTTGTACGGACTTACGTTGAAATTTCAAGACTTTGCGACGAAGCCTTTTTTCGTAGAGCATAAAACCGAGATCTCAGCGATATAAGACAACCTGAAGACGAAACAGTTCATACACATACATCAGTCTACGTCTGGAGCTCGAGTTTACGTCAAAAGTCTGTCACAATTCCCATTAAGAGACCCCGAGTCACCCTGAACCCATTGACAAGCAGTATGGTATAGCTTGTCTCATTGGAATGTTTGTGTTGTAGTACGTCAATTTGTTTGCTTGCAACGAAATAACCCGTGGCTCAATGGTGAAATATTTCTCCTTACTTGATAGAACTCGGCGCAGTTCAGCGTGATACTTCTCAAAGAATGAGCATCTGGTAGTTCGTTCAACCGAGGTTGGGGATAAACTTTTTGCCCAGGGAAAAAGTTTGAAATACTTGTTGTGACTGGAGAAATACGATTTCATGCACATGCACCAGTGATAAAACATCATATGTGATGAGCTCTTCTTATCATGCATACACATGTCTGTCACTTTCCCTTTGGCTTGCAGAATTGAGTGGCGCCCTGGGTCAACGCGTCGCATTACTACCACCATGTCGGCAGCCATAATCGTGAACAAGGCCCCACCGCCATTGATAACTCGTCGTCTCGAGGAAACCTTGGCGCTCCATCGCTGTCGAGGGAAGAAGAAAGCACCATTCCATGTTCGGGTCTATGACCGACGATGCTCCTCATGCCAAGAGGCTCCTATGCCGGGTTGATTCAAGAACAAGCAAGGCGCTGTGGACTCCTTCCCCCACCCCCGCACAAGGACCCCATTCCCTCGACCCCATCTGAATTCTGGGGGAGGATGAGCTAGCTGGCAGCTAGGGATAGGAGGCACCCATTGAGCTTCAGTGGCTTTCCAATATGAACTGCTGAGAGTCATTGCTGCCGGCGATTGGTAGAATACTGACTCCCAAACACTCGCCAAGACACCGCTGCGCTGGGTTTCTCCAAAGACTCTTCTTGGCACTGCGCGTCCGATGAATGCCACCTTGGCCAGCACGGATAGCGAGACGGCAGACGGCAAGCAGACCCCGACGATTGCGGAGGATGGGACCTCGGCCATTTGTCCAAAAAAGAAACAAGTATCTCTGGGATCAGACTCCCCGAGTCAATAATGAGAAGGCACTGTGGCGTACCAACCCAGCTCTGTCGCAACTTAATCAATATCCGATCAGCAATATTTATGAAGGTCGCGTTGACCGCTGTGACGCCCGTCTTCTCAAGTCCTGGCCTCTGCTCTGTCTTCTTCTGTCTTCTTCCTTCTGGTCAACCGCAATCGCTCAAGACGTGCAGCACAGCCCTTCGCACGCCTCCAAGATGGCATACCAGGACAGCACCCACGACAAAGTGGTGGACACGAAGCATGAGGAAAATGTACACACAGCAGCAGAGCGAGGATTGGCTGCCACGGACCGGTAAGTACCACTCTCTTGACATATCAATCAGTGGAATTTGTGCAGAAACTGACAGACGGATAGATATGGTCACTCGCTGGTCCATTTCGACAAGGCCGCCGAACGAAAACTACGCATGAAGATCGATCTCTACGTGATCCCGACTGTGGCGCTCTTGTATTTATTCTGCTTCATAGACAGAGCAAACATTGGTGGGTTGCATGATTCCATTGGAAACTATTGGCGGCATTCAACTGACACTGACCAGGCAATGCCAAACTGGCCGGACTTGAGACGGAATTGGGAATGACGGGCACGTACGACTACAACAAGCTGCTCTCAATCTTCTACATTAGCTATATCCTTTTCGAGGTACCATGCAATCTGGGAACCAAGTGGCTCGGACCCGGTTGGGCGATTCCAATCATGTCCTTGTGCTTTGGCATCGCATCCCTCGGTACCGCGTTCGTCACCACATTGCCCCAGGCCTGCGGTGTTCGATTTTTGCTCGGTGTCTTTGAGAGTGGAATGATGCCGGGCATCTCGTACTACCTGTCACGTTGGTACCGGCGCTCGGAGCTCGCTTTCAGACTCTCCCTCTTCATCGTCATGTCGCCTCTGGCAGGTGCTTTCGGTGGTCTCTTGGCGTCGGGTATTCTGAGTCTCCCGGGCTTTGGTACTCTGCACAAATGGCGCATGATCTTTGCGATTGAAGGAATCATCACCATCGGCTTATCGCTGATATCCTTCCTCACACTGACGGACCGTCCCGCAACCGCACGATGGTGAGACATTTCCTTTTAGGTTTCCATACCAGGTACTATAGAATCTGGCTAATCTTGACCATGTAGGCTCACACAAGAAGAAAAGGATCTGGCTATCGCCCGAGTCAAGTCGGAGCGTGTAGGACAAACCAGTGTCCTCGACAAGTTTAGCAAGCGCAAGCTATGGCTGGGATTCTGGAACCCTGGCGTGTTGAGCACAGCTTTTGTTTTCATGCTCAACAACATCACCGTCCAAGGGTTGGCTTTCTTCCTTCCGACTATTGTTGCCAGCATCTACCCGACCTACACGACAATCCAAAAGCAGCTGTACACGGTGCCTCCCTACATCGTGGGAGCCTTCTTTACACTACTGCTTCCCGCTCTCAGCTGGAGAACGGATAAAAGACAGCACTTTATGATCTTTGCGGCTCCCCTCGTCATGATTGGGTACGCCATGTTCCTCGGCAGCACCAACCCGACAGTCCGCTACGCTGCCACGTTCTTCCTGACCAGCAGCACTTTTGCGATCGGACCTCTTGCGAACGCCCAGGTCGCCGCCAACGTGATCAGCGACACGGCTCGCAGCATGTCCCTCGCCACCAACATGACATTCGGCAACATCGGAGGGCTGGTCGCGACGTGGAGTTACATCGCCTGGGATGCGCCCAACTACCACATCGGCAACGGACTCAACCTCGCTGCTGCATCGACCATCTTGATCTCCAGCACACTCACCTTGCTGTGGATGGAGCGGGACAACAAGAAACGCGACCAGAGGGACGTCGATCAGGCGCTTGACGGACTTACTCCGGAGCAGATTGAGGACTTGGAGTGGAAGCACCCGGCCTGGAGATGGAGGCCCTAGGTTGATCTGCTTGAAAGGATCTGTTCTGTTTGCTGGCTCATGTTTAACCTTTGAGGGGTGTGACCTAGAACGGCAAGCCTAATGCAGTCGCGAGCTTGTTTTCATCTAGAGTAGGACAAAGGTTTCGGTGGAAAACAAATTCAAGATTTGTACATGCGCGCATTTGTGGATTTGCATTGATCCCTGAACAAGTCATCTTTCCGGCCTTTACCTCTGCATCTCGCTCTGGATCCTTTTCGTTCGTGCGAAAACGCGGGGTGTCAGCAAGAGCGACAACCGGTGAGACCTGCGATCAAGCAGATAAACACATGGAACCCACTTCTCGGCATGGTTTGGTGCCTTGAAGGAGAGATATCGTCATCAGAGAGGCCTGAGCTTCCTTGATCATCGCAGTCGCCCGTGGTTCAACCGGTGTTTTACCGCCCCAACACAGCGAGAGATGGAGCGGCAGCATTTCTCGTGTCGCACAGCCTTTTTCGTATGGCACAACCTTGAATTGACGTGCCCGACCGGGAATTCGGGACATGAATCCGAGCCCGGGGCAATGCAGTCAGCCTTCCCGCGAGCATTTGCGGTGAAGAAAGAAGCGCACCGTGATGTTTGTGCTTTGCCCAACTCCGGATCATGAAATGTTTTTTTATCGATTGCTGGGGCCAATGATGGGTCAACTGTCCTTGGTCGGGCGACGCCTGGATGGTTTCCAATTGGTCGCATCCGACTCCGGGGAAACTAGCCGAACCCCCAGTGCCAACCCCTGGCTGGGATCTTTCATCTCACTTTGCACTACGTAAACTTTTGGTTTTCTTGGCTCAACGTCTACCGGTCTTTTGGTGCATGTCTGGATCTGTATCGGGCACTGTTTCTCCACGTTTGCTGCCTCGGTCTTGGATGGCAGATGTGTTGAAGGAGTATTTAATTGTTCATCTGCTGCCCCTCGTGTGTGCAAGGAAAGAGCGACCTACTGCACATCTGCCTAGAACAGACTTGGAGTCCAGATTGACCTTCATTGAAGCTTGTGAGGAAAGAATTTGCGAGTTCCGCCAAAACACCCTTCTCACTATTCAAATTTCATGGTTCTAGAATTGCACCAAGCCCTGCTGTCAACCTTTTCCAGTGCCACGTAATCGGTGATTTTCCTTACCATTCTTGACCAATATCGCCATCCCATCTCGGAGGAACGGTCGTCTGCCGACGACGGCGCAGAGCAGAATGGCGACTCAGCTGGGTCTGCTGCTGTTCTCAGCAGTGTCCGCCATGGCGTCTTATGCGCGCTCACCGCCAGTCTACCCTTCGCGTAAGAGCCATCGAGTCTCCATACGCCACAATTGATGCTAATGTGCTCTGACAGCCTTGGGCGATGAAAGTGGCATCTGGGCGGATGCATATGCCAGTGCTAAGGAATTGGTCAGTCAGATGACCCTTGAAGAAAAAGTCAACATCACCCGAGGCTTTACGGTGTCCGATAATATCTGCGCCGGTAATACCGGGACGGTACCGCGCTTGAACTGGCCTGGCATGTGTCTTCACGATGCCGGCAACGGTGTTCGTGCCACCGACATGGTGAACTCGTACCCGTCAGCCATACATGTTGGTGCAAGCTGGGACAAGAATTTGACCTACGAGAGGGGCCTCTACATGGGAATGGAGTTCAAAGCCAAAGGAGGTACGATCCCGATTCTTCTGGCTGAGATACCATGGTCTGATGTGATCGTACACAGTGAACGTGATGCTTGGGCCGAACGCCGGGCCACTCGGGAGGTCGCCTTTGGCTGGACGGAACTTTGAAGGCTTTTCCGTTGACCCCTATCTGTCTGGGAGGCTCAACGCTGAGACGATTACCGGGACTCAGGACGCAGGAGTCATTGCAGTCATCAAGGTAACCACTTGACGGCCCTGATTGATCTCTCGCGGCACTGACATTTTCTCTGTAGCATCTCATTGCCAATGAGCAGGAGACGTACAGGCGGCCATACTTTGGAGTTGAGGCAGCTTCCTCGAATGTTGAGGACAAGACTCTGCATGAGTTTTATTTTTGGCCTTTCATGGACGCCGTGCAAGCCGGTGTTGCCTCAGCCATGTAGGTGCATGATGTTGGAAGCATGATCGTGAGCTTTCTTTTTGGCATCAGCTAAACTGCTAATCTATTCCAGGTGCTCGTATAATCGAGTTAACAATACGTATGCCTGCGAGAATAGTAAGCTCATGAATGGGCTCTTGAAAACAGAGCTTTCTTTCCAGGGCTTTATCATGCTGGATTGGAATGCAGTGCATACTCTCGACTCGGCCAATGCCGGACTCGATATGCTTATGCCCGGAGGTGGCAACTGGGGCGACAACCTTACAGCAGCAGTCCACAATGGCAGCGTGAGTGAGGATCGTGTTACAGATATGGCAGTTCGGTAAGTCAGTCAGGAGGAGGCAGTGCCTATGCATAGAGACTGACACTTACAGCATCACTGCTGCATGGTATCTGGTAGGGCAGGACGGAACAAACTTCCCCACACCTGGTATCGGCATGAAAAACCTAACACAGCCACACGATCTTGTTGATGCAAGAATACCAGAATCGGAGCCCATATTGCTGGAAGGTGCAATCGCTGGCCATGTTCTTGTCAAGAATGCGAATGAGGCGCTGCCACTAAAGGAGAAACCCAAGATGCTGTCCGTGTTCGGTTACGACGCCACGATACCCAGGGCCAAGAACACTGACACTGTATTCCAACTGGGATATCTCTCGTCCCCAGAGATGGCACAGGCCGTCCTTGGGACGGAACAGCATTTTGACCAGGCCGCAAAGGGTGGAACCGTTATCGTCGGTGGGCGAGCTGGGGCCAATGCGCCAAGTTACATTATTGACCCATTGGCCGCCATCCAGCAACGCGCAAAGGCCGATGGCACGTGGGTGAACTGGGATCTTGACTCCACTGAACCCGGAGTCAATGCTGCTTCTGATGCGTGCCTGGTTTTCATCAATGCCATATCGACGGAGGGCTGGGATAGAGATGGGCTCCATGACGACCTCAGCGATGGCCTCGTCCTCAATGTTGCATCAAAGTGTGCCAATACCATTGTGGTGATCCATACAGTAGGGGTTCGGCTTGTTGACCAATGGATCGACCATCCCAACGTGACCGCAGTCATCATAGCACATCTTCCTGGCCAGGACAGCGGCACTGCTCTCGTTCAGCTCCTGTATGGCGAGGCCGGATTTTCCGGAAAGCTGCCTTATACCATGGCCAAGAACGAGAGTGACTACTCAGTCTACCATGTCTGCGAAAGATCAGGCCCCAACGACACGGATCCTCAGTGTGACTATACAGAAGGCGTCTACCTCGACTATCGACACTTTGACCAGAAGAACATCACCCCACGCTACGAGTTCGGGTATGGCATGACCTACACAACTTTTGACTTTGACGGACTATCGATAAACTCCACAGGGCTCAATGCTGCCCTGGATTCCAATGCGGACTTGTGGGCTGTCCTCACCACAGTCGAAAGCACGGTGACAAACACGGGCTCCGTGGCGGGTGCAGAGGTGGCGCAGCTCTACCTTGCCATTCCCAACAGCCCGCCGAAGCAGCTCCGCGGGTTCGAAAAAATCCATCTTCAGCCAGCAGAGTCTGCAACAGTTCGTTTCGAATTGACACGACGTGACTTTAGTGTGTGGGACGTACCATTGCAGCAGTGGGAGATCCAGGACGGCAACTACACCGTGTTCGTAGGTGCTAGCAGTCGAGATGTCAGATTGACGGGGAGCATCCAGGTTTAGTTGCCCTGGGTCCCGCCCGAGATCGTATATCCAAGCACGGAAGGGAATTCAAGGGGGGAGCTCCGCTAGAGTCCGCACCAATGAGCAATGGTATCGAAACAAGCACCACCATGATCAAGCTGCCCAGTCCAATGCCAAAGAAGAACTGTGAGCCCTGGACAACGCCAGAAAAAAATTCCCCGAGGTATGTTTGAAAAACACCTGGTCGATGCGCTATTCCTGTTTGTAGATCTGATCTGCGCATGAGTGATGCGAGGTCAGCCTTCCTCGTGTCAGGCAACGTTCTTTTGCAGAGGCTCCAAACTGAAAACTCGCTTGCGGTCGCCACTGCAGACACATGCCACTGCGAGGCTGAATACTGCTCAATGCTCATGCCAGAATTCTAGGCACAGCCAGGCAGGCGCCTTCTCCTTTTCGTCGCACGGTCTTTGCTCTCCCGACCTAACGACACCAGGTCGAGCCACCAATTTCAGACGACAGGTCTGACAGATGTTTTTTGGCCAACATGACCTCGATGGAAATAACGAACCTGCCGCTTGCAGCAGACGGGCACATAGCGAAATGAGACGAGCAGTCCAACGATCAGGACTCATCTCGTCATTCATCTCACCGTAGCCAGCGCTCAGTGTTGTGCTTTGATGGTCCTTGCGTGCTAGGCTGTGTCTCGAACGCGCTGGCTATGCCGCTATAGTCCTGGCCGGGACGACCCTTGGACCACATCAGCCTAGATTGGTGGGGACGATTGCCCTCGGGCATGCCTGCGCTCCACAACGTTAAATGAAAGATGGGCTCATAGTATACAGAAACCACGCCGTCGTCATGTTTCAATGCGCTTCAAGCTTATTCTGTCATTTTCTCGAAGCCGCATTTGGAAAGACCCCAGAGCTAACCCCTGTGCCAAACTCCCACCACAGACCACAAGGCGTCCCCGGATCTAGTATACTCGAACATGGTCTGGCCGGCCATTCCGCCTCCTTCCATGGCTACCTTACGATCCTTTTCAACCCATCACACGTCCAAGCTGTATCCTTCGGCAGTCTGTGTTGTTGCATCTAGCCCCACAAACCGACTATTATGCCGCTTGACCTGAGGGCGCCAACTGCTCTTAGTGCTCAGGTGGAACGGTACCTGCATGCTGGCCTGGAGGTTTTCACAGCACATTTGCTCATTCACCGCTCAGCCATACTCATTTTGAAGTCCTCCCCGAGATTACGGGTCGCTGGGACACAGCGGCTGATCTGCATGGGCCAGCCTGCCGGTAGATTTTCCTGTCGATCTTGTGGGACTCGGTAAGTCGAACCGCAGCCTCCTTGCTCCCATACTCTATGATGCTTAGCATGCTGACAGGTCAGCCTAGCTCGTCGCCTCCTAGATGTGATGGGTCGTTTCGAGACCCATGGTTCTATTTCGAAAACACGAGGAACACTTTTAGCGCCGAAGAGATGGGAACCGTCATGGCCAGCTCTGTCGGCACTCTTGCAAGATAGATGGATATAAGAAGGCTGTCAGTATCTCGTTTACATGGTCTTGTTTCTCTCTCTCCATCATCAGTTTCAGCAATCTGCCCTCGTTTTCCTATCTCTACATTCGTCTTTCCATTTACAGTCCAAAATACACTCGCTAATAATATTACACATCATCTGACCGTGTCAGTCCTTTCACTCGAATACATTCCTCTCAAAGATCATTTACACACGACAATCCTTACAAGAACAATCTTTCCAAACAACTATATAATACCGCAAAAATGAGAATCTCAAGCGAAATCGCCGTCCTCGCCCTTGTTCTCGGCGTCTCTGCCGATGCTCTTCAGCAGTCTAGCAAGCGTACCGGTATCAGCCTGGGTCTTGGCGGCAGCGGAGGTATCTCCGTTGGCGGCTCTGCCTCGGCAGGAGTCGGAGCTGGCGTCAGCGTCATTGGCACTGCCCTCGCTGGCTGCCACGCCAAGGCTTCTACTTGCCACGATGCCGTCGTTGGCCTGTCTGCCGGTGCCGACCTGAGCGCCTCCATCTCGGCTCTGGCTGACCTTCTCGCCACCGTCAACGCCGGTGTCTCCACTTGCAATGTCGCCGGTTCCATCTCCATGACCGACTTCATCGGCCTCCAGGCTGACATTTCCGCTTTTGCTTCCGTCTGCGCCTCTCTCTTTGCCGAGATCCAGGCCAAGGTTGACATTGTCGCCGGCTGCAACGGCTGCAGCGTCTACGGCGGTGCCCTTCTCGACATCCAGGCTTCCGTCGGTGCCTTCTTCGAGGCCATCGTTGCCGTTACTGCCGACCTTGATGTCGGTGCCAACCTGACCGGCCTTTTCGGTGGCGGTCTGGCCGTTGGCTCCCTCCACGTCGGAGCCGATGTCGAGGCTGTCCTCAACGTTATTGCCGGTATTGCCTCCAGCGTCGACCTTGGTGTCGGTGTTTACGCATCCGGCGGCTCTTGCCACAACTCCGGCAGCGGAGGTGTTTCCGCCACTCTTGGCGGTGAGGTCACTGCCACTGGCGCGATCTCCGGTGGAGCTAGCGGCACGGCCGTCATCTCTGTTGGACTTGGCGGAGGTGCGGGTGCGACCGGCACGGGAGCTCTCGGTGCTGGAGCTACGGGTGCTGCCGGAGCTTCCGGTGGTGCAGGTGTCGGCGGAGGTGCCGGAGTTACCGGAGGAGCCGGTGTTGGTGGAGGCGCCGGTGTCGGAGCGACCGGAACGGGAGCTCACGGCGCCTCGGCTACTGATGCCGTTTCCGCAACTGGACCTCACGGAGGAGCCGGAGCTACCGGAGGTGTTGGTGCCACCGGTGGTGTCGGAGGCGGAGCCGGCGTTGGTGGAGGTGCCGGTGCCACAGGCACGGGAGCTCTCGGAGCCGGAGCAACCGGAGGTGCCGGAGTTGGCGGAGGAGCGGGAGCAACGGGAGGTCTCGGAGCTACGGGCGGAGCCGGAATTGGCGGAGGAGCGGGTGTTGGCGGAGGAGTCGGAGCTACTGGCACGGGAGCTCTCGGTGCCTCGGCGACTGATGCGATCTCGGCGACTGGACCTCACGGAGGTGCGGGGGCAACGGGAGGTGCAGGCGTCGGAGCTACGGGCGCGGGAGGCCTCGGAGCGGGAGCAACGGGAGGCCTCGGAGCAACGGGAGGTGCAGGTGTCGGAGCCACGGGCGCGGGAGGTCTCGGAGCTACAGGAGGAGCCGGAATTGGCGGAGGAGTCGGGGCCACCGGAACGGGGGGTCTCGGCGCCTCGGCTACTGATGCCGTCTCTGCGACCGGACCTCACGGAGGAGCGGGAGCAACGGGAGGTCTCGGAGCTACGGGCGGAGCCGGAATTGGCGGAGGAGTCGGGGCCACCGGAACGGGGGGTCTCGGCGCCTCGGCTACTGATGCCGTCTCTGCGACCGGACCTCATGGCGGAGCGGGAGCAACTGGAGGCCTCGGAGCAACGGGAGGTCTCGGAGGAGGAGCAGGTGTCGGAGCCACGGGTGCGGGAGGCCTCGGAGCGGGAGCAACGGGAAGCATCGGCGCAACGGGAGGTGTGGGTGGCAATGGAGGTTCGGGAGCAAATGGAGGCATCGGTGCTTCTGCTACGGACGCAATCAGTGCAACTGGAAGTCACAGTGGTGGAAATGTTGGTGCAACTGTTTCTCCTACTGCAGGCAACGGAAATGGCAATGTCGGTTCCTCGACGAGTACCATTTACAGCACGAAGACGGCCACCTCCGCGGGCTCTACGGTCTATGAGACAATTGCAGTTTCCACCACTATTTGTCCCGTCACGGCGTCCGAAGGTGCTTCACCTACCGGCTCGTCTGGTTCGGTATCGTCTGGTCCAGGCTCATCGGGTTCGTCTGGACCGTCTGGTTCAGGCTCATCGGGTTCGTCTGGATCGTCTGGCTCAGGCTCATCTGGATCGTCTGGTTCAGGCTCATCGGGTTCGGGATCTTCCGGAAACGGATCTGGATCTGGCTCTGGCTCTTCGGGCTCAGGCTCTTCGGGCTCGGGCTCATCTGGAAACGGATCCGGCTCCGGCTCCGGCATGGGAAGCGTTGGCTCTTCTACCTCGACTATCTACAGCACCAAGACCGCCACTTCTGCTGGCTCGACCGTCTACGAGACAATCGCAGTCTCGACCACTATCTGCCCCGTGACGGCTACTGAGGGAGCCTCTCCTACTGGCTCCTCGGGCTCGGGCTCTTCGGGCTCAGGATCGTCTGGATCTGGATCGACTGGATCTGGATCGACTGGATCTGGATCGACTGGATCTGGATCGACTGGATCTGGATCGACTGGATCTGGATCGACTGGATCTGGATC